>JAVCKZ010072888.1:0-13600 GCA_034780755.1 Lepetodrilus elevatus
CCTTCCTAAATATTACATCAATCCAAACGCTACCATTGTGGCCTATGGGAAAGTATTTGGTGGTGTAATACCTATAGTACAACATGTAGATAATAGATAGTACAACACGCTGATGGCATGTAGCAGATAGTACAACATAGATAGTACAACACAGATAGTACAACAACTAGATAACATATAGTATAGCAATCAGATGGCAGATAGTACAACAAGTAGATGAGTGAGTGAGTGAATATGGAGTTTAACGTCGCTGCGGGAATTGTTCACCCATTTGCGACGACAACAAGTAGATAGCGGCTAGTACAACAATTATATAGCAGATAGTACAACAAGCAGATATCAGATTGTACAACAAACATATAGCAGATATTACAACAATGATATAGCATATATTACAACAAGGATATAGCAGATAGTACAACAAGCAGATATCAGATAGTACAACAAGCAGAAGCAGATAGTAGGCTAAAGCAAGTAAGATAATAGTACAATACGATCATTATGTGGTCGTGTATGAAGACGTCTTTTACAAACACAGGTGAAACGTACACGCGGTGTACAAGAGTATGCCTGTCACGTGACAGAGACGGGCACGAACCCCAATTGGTCATCCTGATCCTGATTGTGACAGTCAAAGACACACTCAGATCTGCGGTAATGTGACGTCAGGAGTGGTCTAAGCCCTCCGCCAGACAGCCGCTAAATCGACTAATTCACTAAAGGTCTTCGCTGGACTGTTAACCGTTGCAAGAGTATCGCAATCGGACTGAGATGATAGCGGTTACATGGTTTCCGATCGTCGCAACGAGGCTAACATGTTAAATATTGACTTTCTATGGTTGTAGCGACCTTTCCGACTTCTAGAGAAACTAAAGCCGTTTCATGTCGTTCTACTTACATCAGAGGGGGTCGGGCTCGGGTGCGGGGGATGGCGTGGGGGTGGAGGAAGAAGGATGAGTTGGGGATTTGTGTAGGAATTACTGAACTAACCGATGTTCGATTCAGCGCTACGGATGTCGCAGATTTACTCCTGTTCTAAACTGACAAGCTGTGATATAAGTGAAAGAATCTTGAAAAAGACTCTAAACCATAATTGAGAGTAAATGAATGAATAAAAGATGGAAAGAACTAAATGATAATGAGAGAAAGAAGGAGTGATTAGAGAGACGGACCGAGAGAGATATATATATATATAGACAAAGAGAGAGAGAGAGAGAGAGAGAGAGAGAGAGAGGGATAGGGAGAGAGAGAGAGGGGGGAACACAGAGGGAGGGAGAGAGAGAGAGAATAGAAAGTTGGTTATGGAAAGTGATTGCAACAGATGTTGACTTCAAGGACCAGGGGACACACATATGTACATATGTCATATTAGACGTATCTCTATTTGCGTTAACATATTCTCTTGGTATAATGGATACAGAACATCAGTCTGGAGTGGATGTCGGTATTAGCATCAGCAGACAAGATGACGCTATGCCACCTCTAGCCTGGCACCTGTAACATCCCTTACCCATCTGATAGCTGACACCTGCAGACAGGACATGCCATCTGATCTACCACACACTTGATACACACATCTCTAGATGTTCATTTACTTTCGTGTAGGATTGTGTGTGCGTGCGTGTGTGTGTGCGTGTGTGTGTGTGTGTGTATGTGTGTGTGTGTGTGTGTGTGTGTGTGTGTGTGTGTGTGTGTGTGTGTGAGTGTGGTGTGTGTGTGTGTGTGTAAGTGATGTGCGTGTGTGTATGTGTGTGTGTGTCTTCGCACCTGTCAGAAAATCTTCATGGCCGTGTATATCCTCAGTATTTGGCAATGAACATTTGTTCATTCGTTGACATATAGTTAAACTTGTTTCATTTTCTACAGTGGGAATCATCACTGACCTAGTCACCCAGACCTGACGTAACTCCGCCACGTATACACGAATAGATGTGTCGTCTAGATCTGCCTAGCAAACAGTCTTTTATGCATAGCTGCTGATGCAACGCATACACAAACATTTGTGTTTACTATCTAATTTTCTAATGGAAAATACACACTAGCTAACCAGTAACGCTTGAGAAACATACATCAGATAGCATATAGACAAACAGACACGGTTGAATGGTAAACACCTCACATTTGAATTGAACACCTATCGATAAAGTCACAACACCAAGTTTCATTATCTTCTATATAAAGTGACAAGATCAAGTTTAATAATCGTGTGGTGTTAACTACGGTCTTAACGTAATCATATGAGTGGCATGGCATTGTTATATACCACATGATTGTCACCCAAGACCTGTCCTTGATGTAATTGTCTAGCTATTGCGAAACTAACTTGAAAAGACTCGACTATCAAAGACGAACACAGCTACGTGTAAATAGAATAGTTATTGTAAATGTCACTGGCAATTCAATTGGCTAGATTATTATCTTATTGTTGTGTAGGAGCTCTAGATTGCAGCTGACAGTCCCTGAGATAGATTACATCTTGGTGTTCTGCAGTAGCATTATAAGAATATCCATTTACATCCTCATCATCATCATCATCATCATCATTCTCATCATCATCATCATCATCATCATCATCACCACCACCACCACCATCATCAACATCATCATCATAATCATCATCATCATCATCATTCTCCTCCTCCTCTTCCTCCTCCTCCTCATCACCACCACCACCACCACCATCATCATCCATCATCATCATAATCATCATCATCATCATCACCACCACAATTACATTGATATCGTATGCAAAGTAACTTCAAATAAAAATGTCATATCATACTTTTCGGACATCAGAGTTACAACCTAAGACACATATCCATTTTACATTATCATCCACATCATCATCACAATTACATTACTATTGTATGTAGGTTAGTTTAACATGGAAACGTCATATGTTACTTATATTGCCTCTACGTCTGAAATACATTTTACATCAACTTTACACCGTCTTTATCATCATCATCATCATCATCAACATCAACATCAACATAATCATCATCACAACCACAACCACATTCACAAGGTAACAACATATGGAAATGTTACATGTTACGTATACGTATTATTACATCTGAGTAACCCGCTGAAATGCTGGGCCACCGCCTAAGTTCTAAGCATCCTTTGCGATGTTCAAGAGTAGGCAATGGTCTAGTTGTTCTGAGGACACGGTTCACTGGTCAATATCTCTTACATCTCAATATCTCAATATCTCTTACATCTGTTCTACTACTACATCTGCATTGCATCTGCAATTGCCATCGGGAAAAGTTGCATTACATCGGTAGGTAATAATATATGGTGTATATTAGCCTTCCAGAACACAAGGGTTCCAATAACACTATAGATGAATCACATCGGATTGTTCTATCGCAGTAGTTGGAGAATAATCTGGCCATAGTGATGCATCTGGCATTGCCAATTTCTTCTACGATGTACGTCACCGGGATCTGTCTTCCTTCTGCAATTAAAGCAAAGACAATTTCATTAGGACCTTAGCTTTGCTTTATTAGATGAGCAATAGAACGTAATGGGGGGATAGAGTCGGGGTGGTGGTGGTTGGGGGTGGGGTGAGGGGAGGGGGTGAGGTGGGGTGATGTATCTCCGAACACGACTTCGTAATTGTTGACTGGAGCGAATTATACACTCGTATACACTTCATGAGCTTTTTCAGCAAAACCAGTGCCATTTTTCTTCACGATCCTACGGGAAGACATTGATTCTAACAGACCTACATTCGGCTTACGGATCACCAGCAGCAATGGGAGCTAACACCGCGATATAATCTAATAATACGTCAATGGTATTACACGCGCGACGGGCTCCCGTCTATAGGTGAGCAATGCATTAAATACGGATGCACGGTGAGGACATTCAGTGTCTCTGACACCACACACTGATCAGTTTAACCTAATAGAGCTCAGCAGAAGGAATCCGACAGAATAGGTGAATAATAACGGGACTATATCTCGGCGGAGAGCGTATTGTGTTTACATGAGTTGTGAAGTGGGTGTATCATTACTCGCGTGGGTAGTCAGGTAAATCGGTAAGTAGGGGGAAATCAACCTCTGAGAACGTTCAGTCGATGATGACAGTGATGAAGACGACGATGATGGTAATGATCATGATCATGATGATAATAACAATAATAATGGCGGTGGATAAATTAATGATATTGATTAGGATAATACTTATTAAAATTATGGCGATGATGATGTTTGTGGTTACAATGTACTGGATGATGACAATGATGTACAAGTTGAACGATTGAAGATCCGAAATGATATCAGTTCCGTCGACGTTGCTGACAATAATATGCCTGGGCTTTCGAACTGCTACTGCTGCTGATGACAAAGATGATTATTATAACGATGATGATGAACATGATGAAAACGGCGACGACGACGATGACGACGTTGATACTAATTATTTGTATTATTATTATGATGATGATAATGACGACGACTATAACGAGGATGACTTTGACCATAGCGACGACGACGACGACAATGATGATGATGATGGTGGTGGTGTTTACGCATCTCCTGATGACAAAACACTTTATTTTAAGAAGAGACAGAGATACTACCATACTGCATAAAGCAAAACATCCTCTTAAAGAAAACCATTCTCTTCTGTCATTTAACATTAACCAGTGTCACAGTTCGGTTCTCTCCTGATGCTAATTTAATATTTTTATTCATGAAAATCATCGTCACTCGGCTTATCCCTTTCCCCAGGGTTCGCAGGTTTTTTCGCCTGGTGTTATATCCCTCTGGTGCGTGGTGACCCTTCTGTTGTACGTATTAATTACATTAAAACTGGCACTTTAAGCCTGAATAACTTTGATCCTTTCAGCTTTAATCACGTCTATGTTTCTTACCCGAATCCCTTGTCGTTTAGAAAATATAAACGCTAAATAAATTTAACCCAATCCAGTAAAAGTTGACCGCGTAATTTCCCCTGGGTGACGCGATAGCACAATGGAAGCGCGTAGCCGGTGTCGGGGAGGCTTTGATGTGTTAACAACTTGCTTACGATGCAGGCTGGGTCCCATCTCCAGACAGTAGAAGAACACGGTGTCGTATAATTATAAGAGGGTTTAGATCTGAGTCCCATCACGAGAGAGAATTACTTTGTGCGGCGTACACGAGGTTTATATAGAGAGTTCTGTCATTGGACAGATGCTGAGCAGAGTGGCCTGTATATCAAGTGGTAAATCTGGCCGGATGTTCTCAGCGCGCTGGAGTTACGTTGTACAGCTGTATACACATAGTATTTGAATAGTTTTCAATCTTTTGATCGGCTTAGTGGACTTAAATATACAAGAATTGCAAGTTAATTAAATATAGACTTCCCCGAGGATATGCTCTCATAAAACTAGACCTGGCCCAGAGATTACGAAAGCTTGTGTTCACAAATCCCCAAAATAAGTTGGTAGCATGAGTATGAAATCGTAATCAAAAGGTTTCGTAATCTCGGTGTTAGACCCTTGTTCCACTATACGATTGTAACGCTACGAGAGTCGTAACTCCATGTTAGAATAATATATAAGAGACATGACTCTCGTAGCACTACTATAGCGCTGTGGAACGGGAGGCAGGTCACGAGATTACGAAACGTTTTTGAGTTCCATTTAATGCTCAAAGTTTTGGTCACAAATGCCCATATATATGATCATGAAATCGTACTCAAAATGTTCAGTAAGAAGTCGTTGTCACCTACAGAGCATCATAATTCTTCCATCCTTTATAACACGGTCATCCGGCTCCTTGTGTGTGACCGAGACTATTACTGGCTTTCAGAGTGACACCAACGGTCTACGAGTGACACCAGTGGTCTGTGTCGGTAACAAGGATGACCTTGAGCGCCACCTATCGGCGAGGTTTTCCTCCCGTTCCCACATCGTCCGATCAATATTTCGCCTTAAGAGCACGACACTAATTCGTGGCGTTAAATATAGATTAGTAATCGCATCATGTGTGTCCCACCGTATTGAGGCATCCACAACGATGTAATTGACTCACTCGGGTTTCGGTACGAAAGAGGTCTGCTCCGAACACACATCTGAAGACTCTAGACTGGTTTCATATAAGGAGTGCGCAGCGCCTCTGAACTTTATATAAACACAATTGTGTTAAGGAATTAAAAAGGTTGTTTTATCGACGCACCGTATGGATAACTATGTTGTCGGGAGATAGAAATTAAGTTAAAGGACTCGTTACCTACGTCCTATAATTACTCGCATGATGTTCCAGACAACTCTCAATGAGAAGGACACGTTACGACCTTGAAGCACTAAGACAGTAATAGTTCAACATAATTGCCAGTTGACAGCTTGAAGAACAGTTCCGTACAACGGACAACAGTGGAACTCTTAATATTACAACAGTTGACAGTTGGACGTAGAAAATACATACATCAATGACACTGCACTGTTGATGTTTTTGTAATTGTGCTTCAAATGTTGACGCCATATTTTATTGGATCCATGTAAATCGTACACTATTCTGTTGTTGCGACTAACGTACGCCGAAAATTAAATATCGACGTTAAATGCGACGAGTATGTATTTATTATAGATACGCTATTTATTTTATTTTAATTTGTATACATTAGTTGGCAAGAAGTCGAAGATTTTTTGTTTTGTTGTCAATATGACTCCACTCACTAACAAATACTCTAAATAATTACCGATAACACTAATTACTTCACGATAACACTAAACGTGTTTAATTTACTTCCAGATACATCTCGGTGGGACGATTGGTGGTCATACGAGGGAATATCAGGTAAGAAAAGGTCAAATATATTCCGGAAACGCTAAAGAACATTGATCAGGAGACGCCAACGAACATGCACGATTCGGCAAAGAACATACACGATAAGGAAGCTTCGGGATACGTTAAAGAACATACACGATAAGGAAGCTTCGGGATACGTTAAAGAACATACACGATAAAGAAGCTTCGGGATACGTTAAAGAGCATACAAAATAGAGGATACCTTAAAGAACATACACTATTAAGATGATACAGAATACGCTATAGAATACATAGAACGCATGGTGCTATGCTAAAGAACACACATAATACGCTATTGAACATGCATGCTACGCTAAAGAATATATACATGGCACGCTAAAGAAGATATAAAGCACAGGATACCGTACATAAAATATCGTATAAAGAAGACATATGATACGCTAATATACATACATAGGACATGCTACGCTAAAGAACATACATAATAAGTTAATGAGCATGCATGATACGCTAAATAATAGACAATACATGATACGCTAAAGAAATGTTCCACACTAAATCACATACAAGAGCTGCGATAAACCAACTTGCTTGGTTATATACATTCACGTACGTAGCTAATATTACAAATACATGTAGTACGTTTCCATAGTAATTCTATAGTAATTGTGACTGTTGACACAGAATGGTGTCATGTCATTGAGTATATAACACACATTTCTACGATTCAAAATAATGTCCAATGGTATCATAACAAAGAATGCGTATACTATAGTATTGCAGTGCACAATGTAAATAGTATATTAATTCTGATCGCTGCACGAAGTCAGACGTAGTCTTGTGTTCGAATCCCACTGTAGATCCGACGATACCCCACAGCACGGCAGTTGAAGGCTACTGAGTTGCCCCCATGCCCCCTAGAGCTGAAAGTAATAATAACAGCGCCACACAGCGCCACACTAACTACTCCCGATTGTACTACGCAGCTGAAATGGAGGACCACAGGATGGAAGGGAGAGAGGGTATATTATTAATTAAGGTAGCTGGTAGAACTTCGTGAAGGGGAAGTAATATGGTAGCTTAACACAAGCGAATATTGCCGAAGAGGCCACTAACAATTAGCTTTACTGCGGGTTCATGCAGCGCCAGATATTAAATATGACACTAAACTCCGGTTGGAAGGGATGAGATTAATTTAGAAAAGTTACATTATATGTCGAAATTCTCAAGTTGACTGTAAACTAAATGTAATAGTCTTGAAGGAATTATTGCGATTACTCGTTTTCTGTTATCCACATTTACATGTTTGAACACTAAAGCAAGTTAATATAACACGCCATGTATTACCGAAAGAAAAGTACTATTGGATTTCCTAATCGACATTATAATTTATTTAAACGTATTTAAAACAAAATTAATGATTTGCAATCAAGATAAAAAGCTTATTTGTATACCAAGTCTCGGCAAAGTATTAACTGTGTTCTAAATTGAAATTACAAGTTTAATAATGTATTGATGTCGTGAATACATATGTATTCTTAGCGTTGATGACTAGACCTGTGTGACCTCTAGATCGACTAATGCCTAGTAATGGTATAAACAAAACCTTATTTTAATTTCTGGAAAATAAATCTAATATTAACTGTAAATATTACAATTTTACAATATACGTACATACTCGTCATACTGGTCACCAGGCAATACAAACAAAACGACAGTATAATCTCTTTTAACAATATTTACACGTATTATATAATGTAAAATCCGGAAGTAGATTGCCCACGCGATATTTAAAGCATCACTACCGAAATTCCAGGTGATTATCCTTATCATTGCTTATAACTGCCACACGAATATCCTTTACTTCATTTCTCTGTGTGTGAACATAATACAGGAAGAACAAAACTATGTCCCATTAATGCTGTACATATCGATCTATATCCACACAAAAAGGAGCATAATTTCGTTGATTGTTTTGTAAGTGGAGGCTATGATCGCGTATGGGCATACTCCATTCAGCGCGGTCTGAAAGATTGGATAGTACTCGGATTAAGCCGTATCGATGTTGCGACTCCATTGAATGGCGAACTCCGAGAGATATCTGATGGTTTTTTCCGAACGACTGCACATGTGTCAATGGAGCATCGCCGGTACTTAGTTTGTATTACTCTCCCTGCTGGTAGAGCACACAGACAAACGATCTCTGTCACGTCTGAAACCAGGGAGCACTAATTAGAGTTAGATTGATGCAAGTGATGGATCTTGTGTTTGATGAATTCCAACGGACGTTTATGAACTGTTTTCGTGTCAAAGGAGTATGCCCGCTTTAACGTTTCGTACTTAAAATGTTCAATGATATAAAATTCACGATCCTGGATATTGTGTTTGATGAATTTCACCGGACGTTTGTGATCTGCTTTCGTGTCAAAGGATTATGCTCGCTTTAGGGTTTCGCACATAAAATGATCGGCGATATCAAATTCTAGATCCTTCACATGGCATAGGTTTATGTTCACTAGACAACAGGTATAATTCAATTTTATTATGATAACCCAACATTCCTCAATCGACTGCTCCATCGTTTATTCGAGCAGTGGATGCATGATATGCGATGTAAGAGGTACTAGTATTCAGACGCATGGACGTGTAAAACTGTCCTCTGGAATAGAGGACCATTTCCTACTCAACTTCCAGTATAGACCGGATGTTGAATAAGCAATCACAGATTGTTTCAGAGGACGTGTAAGGCATACTCTCCATTCTACTCAGTTGTGTGTCATGAATTCACCTTGCCGTGTGAATTCATTTTATAATTCAGTTAAACTAACAAAAAGTCCATCTACAGATTGACCGGAAGTAGGCCTATATATGCCATGTTCCGTTACAGACACGTTACTAAACGTTACAGAAAGTCACTAATCGGACCCCAAGATTACCATTCTTTTTAGTATGATTTAATTCTCAAGTTCAAATTATATATGTGAACAAGACTTTGAGATGACCATCAAATTTGTGAACAAGACATGAGCATGAAATCGTACTCAAAAGGTTTCGTAATCTCGGGGCCTGACCGGCTAACACTAAATTAACATTCACCGTGAACTAATTAATCCCTTCCATCGACTAAATTTGATATGGCGTAAGACATGTGGTACGTGTATCCTTGCCCCAATAAATCGTGGAGCAATCGCTTGGAGTATCTGGTTCGTGAATTGAGCACGACACTTGTTGATCATATGGTGTGAGATTATTAAATATTTCATTTCTACGTTAACCTGGAAGATGCATCCACTGCTCGAATAAACGATGGGGCAATCGATTGACGCCTCTGGTCCATATGAATAGAGCACGCCACTTGTTCAATAAACTGCATTTTAGTAGCACTTCGCTTTCGGTCGTCATCGTGTAGTCATTGAGATCACGAAGCCTTTGTTCCAATCGAATACACCCTCATCCCAACCGTGTTTCCAGTCGGTGTGAAGACCTCAAGGGAGAGACGTAGGTCAAAGGGATGGTAGTCAACTGTACCTGACATTTTGTTTTAGTGGACGTTTTAGTGCCGTTAGATCAGACATGGACGAATACACAAAGGACGAACAGCAGCAACTTCTACAGCAGGAGGAGAGTGTTAGTGATCAGTTAGATTTGGAATCATAGGGGGGAGAGAGAGAGAGATAGAGAGAGAGAGAGAGAGAGAGAGAGAGAGAGAGAGAGAGAGAGAGAGGGAGAGAGAGAGAGAGAGAGAGACAGACAGACAGAGAACCACAGAGAGAGAGAGAGCTAGAAAGAGATAGAGCCAGATAGAGAGAAGAGAGAGAAGAGAGCGATAGAGAGAGAGAGAGAGAGAGAGAGAGAGAGAGAGAGAGAGAGAAAGAAAGAAAAGGGATGCGAAGGAAGAAAAGAGTTGAAGACAGACCGAAATTTCTACATCATATTATTATATTAAGTATTTATGTTTGTGAAAAGATATCCTATTTGCTTTGCATGAACAACTCAATGACAGCAATTTGTGTAAGTGGTGGCAATCTGAATATCAATGAACTCGTGGTTACAGCGATGGCGATGAACTCGGGGCCAGCTGCAAGTGGTAATTTTACGGAGCGCAATCAAACAAGTATGATCGCAAGAATCAAATCCGCAAACATAGATTCAATATCGCTGAGTCACTAAGTGATATATGGAGGTCATCCCAGGGCACACGAGTGTGTTGTGTTACAGTTTTACACACGGTGGAGATATAGTTGTTATAACGTCATGTAAGAGGCTGCGGTTATCATAGTACTGCCTCAAACCGCATTTCGTCGCTGCTCTATATTACAACATGGAAACACCCACTCCCGAACAATACGCGGAATCATAGCGGTGAGTCACAGTGTCAAGAGCCCAGTCTGTCTCTTCAGCGCACTGCACTTGAGTGATGACGTCACGATGCAGAGAATAACACCATCATGAACATTAGCTAAACATCAAAGGCGACTGTTAGTATTGAAACACACCAAGCTCTCTCACTGAACGTTCGTTCTACAACTCCATTTGATTTCCGAAAGCGTTTTATAATCTGTTGCGGTCATCACCAGAATGACATAAACGGGCTAGACATTCGCGTGTACACGACACGGACATTTCAGCTGCTTACTTATAAACTGATATTTCATTTGAAGACTTATAAAACACTAAAAAATGTGGTCGTAGAACTAAAAAAACTGGTCGTAGATGTATAGAAATGTGGTCGAGGATCTAAGGAAATGTGGTAGAATTTATGTTCCCAAGAATGTTAGCAAACATTGACATCTGAGCAAACACGGGAGGAAACCACTCTGCGAGTTTCTACTTCGCAATCATAATGTACGTAATTATAATATTATGATACGCGCCCCATTGCCCTTCTGAGAGTGGTGGTATTCTATTACTACATCAGCAGCGCTACGAGTAACCGGCGGAGTCTCTCCATGAACTGGGCGGCGTCTGCATTGCCTTCCGGAACAAGCAAACTTCTCACTTCTCTTGGCGATTATGACATGCACGTGGATGATACACGTACCATCTGATCAATTAATCGGCGATATAGTGGAGAGACAGCTTCAAGATGCAGCTGTGTAAATGCTTGCCAATGGTGAGATTACTCAAACATAAGTGCGTGTATGTGGTAGTTGGCCTCCAGGATGACTTACAGAAGAAGTATGGTTTTACCAGTGATGAACTTTTCCTTCAAGTGTACTAGGTGGTTTTAGGGCTTTGCAACTGCACGTGCTATCATCGTCTTCTTCGTTGTCATCAGTTCAGACTCAACTGAAAGGGGTGTGTATCTGAACTGACTCAACTGAAAGGGGTGTGTATCTGAACTGACTCAACTGAAAGGGGTGTGTATCTGAACCGACTCAACTGAAAGGGGTGTGTATCTGAACTGACTCAACTGAAAGTGGTGTGTATCTGAACTGACTCAACTGAAAGGGGTGTGCATCTGGACACGGTGGTGCTAGTTCTACCGACATATCTTCACAACATATCAAAGTTTTAAGTCCTGTTCCGGGATCCTAATATACCGGACAGGATTCTGGCAGGACACGTTCACCTCGGGTGTCTTGGCCCGGACACCTAACTTCCTTTGCTGTGTCTATGACGTCTTCGACAACTGTTCAAGATTACTAATATCCTGAGATGTTCCATTACAATAACCTGTTGGGAATGGTTCACCGATCATTTAATAACAAAACACGAATAAGAAAATTGTATGAATGAATAAAAACTACAGTTGCATTATAATTATGGAGGATAAGTCATTCACAGCTAATTCTCTACGAAATGATACATTATGAAATTCATCCCACTTTTTACAAAACGCATACGTCTTCAAAAAACAAATAATATTACGTCTTCTGTAAACAATACAGCAGACAGAAAATCATATCTGGGACGTAATCACATATTAATATTTAACCTTGACTCGGGGCAAGGACGCGTGTCTTGACGTACCAGTAGTGATTGATTCACACGGTGCACGTAACCCTCGTCATACTTGCCTATGGCGTGATTGTCGGAGGAAATAATCGAGATATAGGTTAAGATATATGTTATTATTATAGACACAGGTGTATGTCCTCAAGCCATTGTTCATTACACCACTTCCAACAGGCAGAGTGAGTGTGGAGCTTACACTATAGATGACACTACTTAGACTTGTGTGGGGGCGTGAAGTTGTGTGGGCGCGTGTGTGTATGTATGTGTGTGTGTGTGTGTGTGTGTGTGTGTGTGTGTGTGTGTTTGTGTGTGCGTCGGTCTGTGTGTGTGTGTGTGAGAGAGAGAGAGTTGAGACAGAGTGAGACAGATAGAGAGAGGGCGAGAAAGAGGGAGAGAGTGTGGGTCTGGGTGTGGGTGGTGGGTTGGGGGTAGGTAGGTGGGGGTGTGAGTATGCATGTGTAGAGGTGGGAGTCGATGTGAGGGGAATGTTTGGTTCACACATCCAACATAATCGCTTCTGATCAACAAAATACCATTACTTATTAATACTATACTATTCCCCACTACTGTTCATTGTGCATAGCGAACAGTTTATATAGACGAGAGTTTACATCGCTAAGCATTATCATCCGAGCCTACAGGAAGAAATGTATACAAACAAGAAGGAACATGTGCACGGAAACACATGTACACGAAAACACATGTGGGAGGAAACACATGTACGAGTTCGTAATTGGTTCCTATCTACTCTCTGGGTGCTGTTCCACTTAAATGCAGTCAACATGTGAATCACTACGATGTGTGTGTGTGTGTTTAAATGCTTTGACAGTCGCCTTCCAGCATAGCTGATTTCGGCAGACTGGTCCCTCTTTGGG
>JAVCKZ010072899.1:0-13598 GCA_034780755.1 Lepetodrilus elevatus
AATATATGCCGACTGTTCCATGGCCTTATTAATTTCATGTGCATGTATACATAGTTGCTACACATTGCACACTATTTTTTTTTCTCTCATCTCCTCCGTATATTGTAAACAAAAATTAAAAACATCATTATCCCTTCACAGTTTCCCGTAAAGTGCGCCCAAACTAAAATTTCTCGACACGAGATTCCACGTTACTTTGACTTCAACTGAATTAAGTGATTTTGTTGCACTTTTTTACAAATATTTCAAAACATGTATTAAATGACATGAAATGTGAAAAGTTACTTGCAACACATAACATCTGGTAAAATAAGTTATTCAGAGCTCAATATCTCCTGAGAAACTAAAAAATCAAATATAAATACACCCATCATTATTTTTTTTAAAATTAATATATTTTCATGTTTTTGTGTAATGGCTGCAATGTAAATACATTTTTTGGGCAAAATCTACTTGTTGTAGTTGTGTAAAGTAGTGATGGGAATCGGTTGGGATTTCATAATCGATTATCGGTTACTATCAGATGGACTCAACCGATCAATCATAGGTTGCATAATCGGTTAGGTCTAGCATAAATAGAATTAAAGTAAATACTTATTTTATTTTATTGCAAGTCGGTTTATCATTCAGTAGGACCAGTACAGTAGGCTCCTACTGGTTTTGCTCAACATTAGGTTTTCTCTATGTACTAAACAACATCTTGAACATTAGGTAGACACTGTTTTAATAGAATATGTGAACCCAACTTCACAGGAACATATTAGTAATAGTAAAATTATTCAAAAAGTAATAAATAAAACGAAAATCTCAATTGGAATATTATTCCTGATAATCGATTGTGGTAACTCAGAACACCACTAGTGTAAAGTTTCATTCCTTATTACTGAGACAATCTAATAAGTAATAAAAGTATCCAGAATTATAAGCAGTCTAAAAATATAGTAAAATGACTTTGATTTAATCATGTTCCCAAAATGTAATGTCTGCAACGTTGTTTGTGTAATGTCCGCAACGCACATTTGTATTTCTAAAATCTAAAGAAATAATGTATGTAGATTTTTTTTCATAGCAGTTTTAAACACTCATCATCACCATGTTTGAAAAGTACCATTATTTGTATGGCAAGTTATAACTTCACAGTAAATTAGATTTTAGTGAGATGAATAAAACATGGTGTTTTTTTTGCTGTAATGTCCGCAACGCACGTCTTACGTTTATTACTCGAGAGTAGTAAAAGGAAATTAAAAACCTTTTGGACAGAATATATGGGGTCACCTAAGGTATTCATTAAATAAGTTTGAGCAGCATAGGTAGCCTTGTAAAAATGTGACAAGAACTTAAAAGCCACATTTATGTCTTTGAATGTAATGTCCAATGTCCGCAACGCGGAACTGCCCATATGCAGATAAAGATAGATGGATATTATATTTAAGTGACACTTTATTGTAAAATATACATCCACTCACATACATACATCCGAAAAAACCCACAATAATCCACACATATGTGAGATATTAATCATACGGTTAAACCTCGAACGGTAGTTCATTCGTGGTCACTCGCTTGCTTTCGCTGGGATTGCATGCATATTCTTGAACAAATTCAGGGACGCGTGTTTTTTTTTATCATTTTGTCTCGGCCTCCATGTCCAGTGTTAATGTAAACCCGCTTCATGACATCAACTATATCTTCAATTGCAACAATATACATCTCGCTTCATAATTATTTTGTTCTCGCCATATTTCCACATTGCAGTATCTCATACTTCTTGAGAATGTAACAATCATGGGCTGTTTTCTTCTGTGATATGTTATGATTGATAATATTGTCATATTCAGTACAGACTTCTTATAATTCATACAGTTTACGTTTACAGATTATCTTAATATCCTTGAATTTCAAGAATGGATGGCAATTTTTACCTGTCGATTTTATACCTGGTTGATTTTAGTAAACAAATTGGCTTATATGAGCATGACACTCAACCCAATCACCTATAGTATCAGCTGAAACAAGTACTAACATACACTGATACGTCCTTTTATTACTATCTAAAGGCGAGCACTGCCAGTTACCTAATCGAAATCACGATATCCCTAAAATTAATTTTGATGATAAATGACACGAGTAAAGTTTAAAATTAAATATTTATTCAAGGTAAGAATTCACTGTTTCATTTTTAAATAATCTAATGACACGAGAACAGTTACAAATTCAATAGTTATTCAGGGTAAAATCCACCGTTTCATTTTAAAAATACAATATTTATTCAAGGTAAGAATTCACTGTTTCATTTTTAAAATACAATATTTATTCAAGCTAAGAATTCACTGTTTCATTTTTAAAATACAATATTTATTCAGGGTGATGATAAATAATCTAATGACATGAGAACAGTTTAAAATTCAATAGTTATTCAAGGTAAAAATCCACCGTTTCATTTTTAAAATACAATATGTATAAATGCCGTGAGAAAAGTTTAAAATTCAATAGTTTTTTATAATACAATTTGTATAATACAATATTTGTTCAGGGTGATGATAGATACTCTAATGACATGATACAAGTTTAAAATTCCATAATTATTCAAGGTAAAAATACACTGTTTCATTTTTAAAATACAATATGTTTTCAGGGTGATGATAAATGACGTGAGAACAGTTTTAAAATAGTTATTCAGGGTAAAAATCCACCGTTTCATTTTAAAAATGTAATATTTATTCAAGGTAAAAATTCACTGTTTCTTTTTTAAAATACAATATCTATTCAGGGTAACGATAAATGGCATGACTAAAGTTAAAAATTAAATAGTTATTTAAGGTAAAGATTCACCTGTTTATTTTTAAAATACAATATTTTTCAGGATAAAAATACACTGTTTCATTTATAAAATACAATATTTAATCGGGGTAAAAATACACTGGCTCATAGTTAACATGTCGGCTAACACTATTAATTATTTCATAACATTCTACTATTAGTTGTTACAGCAACTGAGGTTGGCATGACAGCGTGAATTACATTTCAACTTATATTTAAAGCACTTGCAACGGTTGTTATATCTTCAATCTCGGATTTAGGTATCAGTTCTTTTTACATGTTTCATACTTTGTAAATAGTTTCTCCAGAAAAACTGATTCCATACTGTCTCGAGACATATCTATTGAATAAACCAATGTACCTTAGATGGTACATTTATAGTACAAATCATGGAAGCCATCAATCATAAGCACACTGTCAACTTTTAATCAACTTTGTTTCCAACTTATATAACAATACTTGAGTAAGCTACCAGTGACAATTACACATCAACACTAGACGTCTACATGTCTAAAGTAAGTCACATGTAAGCCGTTTACCTAACTCACTTTAATGGCAACCTCGGCTAATCAGCTCACAAGTAAAACTGTGTAATGGGCATCAGTAAATTTCAGGGATTTCTGGAAATATATATGTTACAGTAAGATCGTGTAATCAGAGATTACTGGAAATCACTGAAATTTTTATGGATTTCGTGAACTTACTGTGAGGGCCAGCGGTGTCACGAAATCACTAAAATTTCTGAAATGTAGTCAAGGATTTCGTGAAATCCCTAAAATTCATTTTGATGATAAATGACATGAGAACATTTTAAAATTCAATATTTATTCAAGGTAAAAATTCACCGTTTCATTTTTAAAATACAATATTTATTCAGGGGGATGATAAATAATGACCTGATAAAAGTTTAAAATTAAATATATATTCAAGATAAAATGTCATTGTTTCATTTTTAAAATACAATATTTATTCAAGGTTCACTGTTTCATTTTTAAAATACAATATTTATTCAGGGTGATGATAAATGGCATGAGTAAAATTAAATTTGAGCATCCAAATTCTATTGGGGATGTTATAAAATCGCTTATCAACAATGACGTGTTACAATCCTTTTAAATGAAAGAATATCGAAAGCGGATATCTATATCTAAATTTAAAAATATTAATAAAAAATAAATAATAGAAAGAAATTCCACACGTACACGTTTCACAATCTGTTATCGCTACACTGGACTGGCAACACGGGCACGAGCAGTGGACACAGACTACAGACTACAGTACAACCTATCTGTTATCACTAGTAACACTAGTCTAGTTTGTCACCTAGAGCAAGACATATGCAATCGTAACCTGACATTGGAAAACGTACGCATATATTTATGTACTGTACAGATGTAAATAAAGTATTGCGCAAAGTATTGCGCAAGCATTACGTTGCGCTGGGACTACATTCTTCTAGAAGGATGATCTCATAGACGTTCTTTGCCATTGTGGACTATTTCGAAACAATCGTAACCTGACATTGGAAAACGTACGCATATATTTATCTACTGTACATATGTAAATAAAGTATTGCGCAAGCATTACGTTGCGGTGGGACTACATTCTTCTAGAAGGATGATCTCATAAACGTTCTTTGCCATATTGTGGACTATTTTGAAACAGCATTGTACATTATTCAACTACATTATTCAACTAAATTGTTAACTGTAAGTTAGTAAGGAATGAAATAAATATTTATATGAATACGTACTTTCCAAAACAATTCTTCGTAAATTGTGCATTTGAAACGTTGTGGATGGTGTACATGATATACGATCTCAGAATGTGCGACCCAGGATTAGTGTACTCCCTGATTTTGATTTAGGGAGTATTTTCAAATGTTGCGATACTGGTACTCCCAGAAATTAATGTAGGGAATAGTATGAAGATTAATAGCAATTGTAGGTTGCTTTCAACATAGTTCAAATAGCTAAACGTCGTGATAATGGCCTCATTTACTGTCGGACATTTGCTTCTGGTCGGATGTGGCCAACATCGAATGTCCGATAGTCAATAAGACAGTCAAAAATAAAATAAAAAGGAGTACAGAAACGTTATCAAAATATTCATAGATTAACATAGGCCTATCTAAGTCCATATTCTAAAATAAATAAATAAATAGGGCCTAAGTGATACGCGCGACCGTAAACAGCCCATGGTATTTTATCAGTATGTACGCGTTTACATCACTGCCAGATTTATGCGTATTTCTAAGTTTTTACTGCTAAGGACCGTACCATTTTTGTAGGAAAAACGTATTCAATGACCCCATATTGAACTATATGTGATCCCTAGCAACTTTTGAAATAGTATATATACTTGACTGTTTTCACATACTAGTACTGCCAGTATTCACCATTATTGACGAAGATTAATTAGTACAGCAGATATGTGCAGAAATAGGGCTAAATTGTGGGATTTTAAAAATGAAATAAGCATGAACATGTATATATATGAATCTTAGCTATAGGGCCTTCGCAGATAAATTATAGAATCAGAGAACGAAAGTATCTAATTGATACCTAATAACTGGGATTTAGAGTCACTTTCAAGATTATTTCACTTCACATGCAAGGAGTTAGCGAATACAATTACCAAATTCTCCATAACGATTGGGGAATTACTTACTTACAGTATTGTTCAAGGCGAATATGGATACTACGTACATATTATAGTTTGGCATGAAATGCATTAACACCCCTATTTCGTAGATTATCTCGGTAAATACTTCATGGAATGAAAAACAAAACAAAATCATTTTCTTATTTCATTTGCCCTAACAAAAATTGAAAAATTAAAACCAGTAATAAAAAATATGTAAAAAGAAATTAAAACCAGTAATAAAAAATATGTTTACATAATGATCACCAAATATTTTGAGTATTATTTTATGCAGAGGGGCGACGTTCGAAAGAAGGAACAGGCAAATAGGCTTAATTTGCACGTGCGGGTATGTGAAGAAGAGCATCAGCTAATAATCTCACTACAATCGGCCATGTGCAGTGGACGCACTGGACGGTGACTGTGATTTTCCGTCGGCCGACCCAATTACATCAGAGCTCTAGACCAACATTCTGAGTTACTTGCCCGCAGAGCAAGGCAGCGCAAGTAGTAAAGGCAACAAAGGTGCAAAATGTTAAAAAATAGGTTGCTCGCAGTGCAATTTAACTTGCCCCTGTACGTCGGGCATATGTTAGTCCAGAGCCCTGCATATAAATATCTAGCATGTCTAAATATATATGGAAACAGTCGTCGTTGACGGAAATCAGCTCACAATTAAATCTCCTGTGTGCGGGGCTTGGCGACTGTGATGCGATAATTTGTTCTTATATCAGCCAATCATACATCATGCTACTATCCTCACGAGCGAAATAATGCGTCGCCAATCTGCCGCGACATCAAAAGATTCTATCGAAATTTGTTGTTGCGAATTTCGCTTTGGGTGTGCAGGTATATCTATAGATAAATGATAAGGTTCTATCTCAGAATGTATATCGCTGAATTTATCGCAGCGAAATTTGCCTTCGTTGTACAAGAACCTTAAGTCATAAAATATATCAGAGAGATACAAAAACATGGTACCAGAGAATAAGATGACTAGACAGTATAGTTGAAGTAAACTGGTGTTAGTGAATTGATTGGAGTTATCCAGGCTTGTCTACAGTGTATAAAACTTCAGCAATTTCAAGACATGAGGGCCGGAAGTCTGAGAAGTTACTCGTCCTCACATATATTGGCCAGTGATCGATTACCTGCATACGTCTTAAAAAAACAATACAACATTTGGACGTGCAAGGTTAAAACTTTACCAGTCCTCGATGAAAATAACCTGTCGCAGGCATGTGGACGAGCTCTATTTCGAACACTGCACTGCTGTCTAGATGCATGCATGCATAAATTTTATTTATAAAGTTTAATATGATTAGCTCTGTCTGCTTTCAAATGCGTCCATCCGTAGCTCTAAATGTTGTTTTAAGAAGAAATGTAAACATAGCATAAATAGAGCATATAGCTACTAAACAAAAAGTGGCTGCCAATAAAGTATACAACTTGCATGAGGCAATTCAGGATCACTCTCACTTACTTTACAATAATGCGGATGAAGTGTTCGCTACAAAATTGTTTCTAGACTTTGCGTCATGTAATCAGTCACGTTCTCACATATAATTACTCACCATGCCAACAGTAATGCGACAACGTCCAAATTATCGTGAATGAGCTTTGATTGAATTAATGTTTTACGTCGCGCCAGGAATATTTCACCCATAGCCTATGCAACAACCAGTCTCATTAAAATAAGACCAAACAGATATATATGATACTAGCTCGTTACGGTCTCAGGAAATGGATATACGAGTCTTGTCAATTTTAACTCTTTGACTGAAGCCAATCACAGCCTTGTCTAGATAAACGCTCGGGGTCGTTTACAAACTTTCGACACATGTAAACCGGCCACTGATTGGCTAACATTGTGTAGCGGATATACATGACCAGAACCCAGGACGAAACTTTACCGGTGCGTTGAGGTGAGGTCAAAGGGCAATCTGATATATGAGGTAAATGACGATTCCGCCCAGCTGAGATCTGATTTTAATGATATTGAGGCGACAACATGAATGAGTACGTGAGAGCGTGATCCTGAGTACCGTGATTGGCCCCCGAGATAACGAAATGAGTACGTTTTTGTGCTCAACTCACGTGCTATGCCAAAAGACATGAGGTTTTATGAACAAAATTCTGAGTTGGGTATGTTCGAAGTCGTTCTTAGAAAAGTTCACACACTGTACATGACATAAAGTCTAGAAATAACAGCAGACACTTCGTATTATCGTGAATGTGTAAGTGAGATCATGATCCAGAACAGCATCACCCACTGTAAAAATATACTGAACAATAAGTGGGTGTGGTCTTTGAAATCTCTATATTATCCGCTTGCCTGCTCATCTTTCTCGAGACATCCTAAAACTAAAGTTACACGTTTAAAGGGAAACACTTGGTGTGAAGTAATGTCTGACTCCCTGAGCCATCACCCTCCCCCCACCCCCACCCCCGCCGTGAAGCCTCTGTACTGCTTCTGTACGTGGCAGCGCCACTGGTGCCACTTGGGTGCCCACCCAAGCCCCAAAATCTCTGCGACTTTCTTCCTGTGTATGTAGGCGGGGAAAACACGACACTGGGTAGATACTTACCCCTAGAGGATAGTACTTACATGGATTGACTGTTCGACAATTTGTTTGCTGTCGCTCATCTTCACTGATTATGTAGTTTGGTCCTCCTTATATGTTGTTGACGTGGGACATAGAAATTCTACCTCGTCGTCTTGTGAGCAGTGCTCCGCAAATGAATCGCATGAAAACGTTAAATAACAATTTAAAAATAAACTGAAAGCGAGAATAACAATAATAAAATAACGATGTTCAAACTATGCATTTAACGTTCAAGTTAGTTATAAATGTATATTTTTTGCTTGTAATAATTTTCATTTGCTGCGGCACTAGATTTGCATGTGCTGCGGGACGACAAACTAGTCTGCTGCGTTAAAAGTGACGATATTTTCATGTTTTTGTTACTTTTCTCGTTAGTGAACTAGACAGCAAAACACCTGCTGTAGATCTAACTGCAGACAAAACATCCGGATGCTCATGAACATGCAAGCTTCTTCTTGCATCATGAAGTTCATTCATGATTTTAGTTTTCAAATAAAAAGGTGATCGCTTTGAGTTTGAGTCTCAATTCGCCCCCCGTTACATTTGCGCCACAACTTGTCATTACAGTGTACGGGCCAGTCATTATCAGTTTCAGCAATATTGAAACAGTACTAAATAGTATTTTATCAGTTTATGCACCAAAATAATACGATTGGAATGCAGTGCATAACTGGTATGCGATTGATTGGAGATTGAAATGTTCCTTCATAAAACTGCAGAAGTGGGGGCGAAATGACTGGGGAGCAATGTCTGCCAAACGTTGTGGCCATGCTTTGGTTGAACTAGAACGATATTTGACAGAGATCTACTGTTCATTAAAGCACTAGTAATTGTACTACAACACTGTTTAAAATAATACTCTTCCAAAAGATTACAAACATGACAAAACAAAGTTTAACCGAGGTGGATATTTGTTGATAAAAACCTTTTTACTCATCTGCTCATACATTCAACTTGCTTTAAGTATAAATAACTACATGATCCAAACTACTGCTTTTTTTTTTTTTATTGATGACTGACACTTCATGATCAGAGCCTCAGAAACTTACAAATCCAGGTATCGAAATTAACACTAGTCCTCTAGCCCGGGCCATTTCTCGCAATGCTAAAGGTATCCTAAGGACTAGTAGAAATTCATAATGTTTGTTATTTGTATCACTATTCGGGCTAGTAAGTTTTAAAGTTAGTTTCTATCACTGCAAATCTGCTCGTTTTCATCAAATATGCACATAAATTTTTTTTATTTTATCACTATTAAAGTTTGAAATCAGTTTGATATTTACACCATTTTTAATATTTCAGATTGAGATATGTCTTGGGTAGTTTCTACTTTGGACATCTCTATGCACTGTTGGGACTGTTCAACGATTGTCCCTCCAACAGCCGATAACTATGCACAGCTAGCTAATCGTGTCTATGTTACCAGCGACATTGTCCTGTACAAAGGCGACCACAATGATGAACTGAGGAAGATGCAGGAATACAAAATGAGGGAGACAGCTTCCTACGAGCCAAAGTGAATGAAAATGTACGATAAATTGGGTGTAATTTCAGCAAGTTGTGTAAACATAAACATGACGAATAATAATGATACTATATTTTGCATTTAATAATAGGTTAACAGTGTTCGAAATAATAGGGGGTCCGGGGGGTCATTTGAAAATCTGCAATGTTATCTGTCTGACCCTCTGAAAATTACAGATTTTAACACCTTTAACATTGGGCCTATGGAGAATGACCCCCTCATTATTTTTATTATTTCGAACACTGGGTTAATTATATTCAAACTCTAATATTTGAGGAGATTTAACCATTTAAAAATACTTTGACATACAAATTTTATAACTTCTGACTGGCTAAAAGGTTTTTCATGTGACAAATTGTTGCGTTCATTTTACAAAAGTTTGGATATATTAAGTGTACATTTACATCTTGTAACGACTATAACAACTCGCTTCAAATCTAAAGGGATATTGGTTTCTAGTTACCGCCGGTGCCAAACAATTATCCATGTCTAACATGTGATGCCTCGACATTCCCATTACCATGATTACAGTAGTTTGTGGAACACGACCCTGGACAAGTATTAGTGTGAAATCAGTCTGATACCTATGCTGTTTTTAATATTTCAGATACATATTGGGTAGTTACTACTTTCGACATGAATTGCTGGGATTGTTCAATGACTCTGTCCCTCCAACAGCTGATGACTACCATGCACAGCAAGCTAATCGTGTCTACGTTCCCAGTGAGATTGTCCTGTACAACTGTGACCAGAATGATGAACCAAGATGCTGCAGATGAAACAAGGGAGACAACTGCTTATATGCCCAAAGTGACTCTGTGACATGGAAAAAGTGACTTTGTCCCTCCAACAGCTGATGACTATGCACATCAAGTTAGTCGTGTCTATGTTACCAGTGACATTGTCCAGTACAAATGCAACCAAAATGATGAACTGAGGAAGATTCTTGAAAACGAAACGAGGGGGAAGTTGGAAAAAGTGATGAAAATGTATGATGAACATATTGGGTGTAATTTCAGCAAGTTGTGTAAACACAAACATGACGAATAATAATGATACTACCGTATTGTATTTTGCATTTAATACCGTAATAGGTTAATTCTATTCAAACTCTAATATTTGAACAGATTTAACCATTTAAAAAAACTTTAACATACATTTTATGACTTCTGACAGGCTAAAAGGTTTTTCATGTGACAAATTGTTGCATTCATTTTACAAAAGTTTAAACTTCTGGCTATATTCTTTTCCTGTACTGATTCATTGCCATTATTTTGTGTACATTTACATCTTGTAAGTTGTGTAACGACCATAACAACTCGCTTCAAATCTAAAGGGATATTGGTTTTTAGTCTCGACGTTCCCATTACAGTAGTTTGTGGAACACGACCCTGGACAAGTATTAAAGTGTGAAATCAGTCTGATACTTATGCTGTTTTTAATATTTCAGATACATCTTGGGTAGTTTCTACTTTAAACATGAAGAAACCCTCGCCCCTCTCTACGCACTGCTGGGATTGTTCAACAACTCTGTCCCTCCAACAGCCGATAACTATGCACAGCAAGCTAATCATGTCGATTTTACCAGCGACATTGTCCTGTACAACTGCTACCAGAATGATGAACCAAGACAGATGCTGCAGATGAAACAAAGGAGACAACTGCTTACATGCTGAAGTTGTTCATAAATGGAAAAAGTGATGAAAATGTATGATGAACATGTAATTTCAGCAAGTTCTGGGAATGAATTATTTTATTTTAGTTTGCATTTAATAGATTAATTCTATTCAAACTCTAATATTTGAACAGATTTAATAAAAATAAATTACTTTAGCCTTCTCCCTGCTGAATAAAATCAAAGTGTTCTATTTCTGTATGTGATTGGGAAAGTTACCGTAACTCGCCTACACAAATGTTATGACATCTGACTGACTAAAAGGTGGTCCTGTGACAAAAGTTTACGCAACAAATTGTTGCGTTCATTTTTATGCGAGATTCATACACATTTAAATTTCTGGCTGTATGCTATTGCTGGGCTACTGTCATTGGAAGGTCGGCATTGTTATATTATGTCGTGGGCAGTGTTCGACATGGCCACAACACTTACATGTCGAACACTGCCGGTAACCGATATTATCCCCTTCTGGTTATAGGCGATAGGTTACGGGGTTGGGGCCAGTTTGCCGGACAGTCACGACTTCAACGCTTAGTGGCGTACAATGTTTATGTTTATTTAACCCCTGTGGATGACACTGGGGTCGTTACAACCATAGCCTGGCATTTACCCATAGCATGGAATACCTTTAATCTATTTGTTAGCGCTTCCATTCACTCCAACGTTTCTCATTTAACTGACTCTCAACGTTTACTGTTGTGTATTGATTGTTAAGTCATTAAGTAATTCAACAATTCAGCGTTGACAGCATCCATGGCGGCGACGTGTGTTTATCCCGAAAAGGAAGACGTCGCCGCTAATTTCGCGCATGCGCACTCGCAATTCCAATCTGGCTTATTAAAAATGAGATGTTTAAAGATAATATTTTTTATTAGTTTTGGTAGTACGACAAAATGTCGCCGAGGTCATGATACATACGTTATGTAAGGAAATCTTACCATTTTAGGAAGGCTTACGCTTCTTTATAAGAAACACAATTAGTACTAGCATTACACATGGCATCACACATGTTGATTAGAATAGGTCTTTGACCCAGTGAATGATGTGATGGACATGTGAATGATAACCTTGTAGCGCTGGAAACGGCAGCTTGGGTTGTATACTCCCAAGGGAGTTGAGAAGGAACACTGCGTGTACAATGATCCATTGACTGGGGATAATAATGTGGCGCTTAGAGCATGCCTTAGGGGGTGGATTTGGCGCATTACAAGTGGCCTATTATTATTATTATTATTATTATTATTATAACAACTGTATTACAAAGTATTAGAATCGCCCAAAAATACATTTGGGTTAGACAGTTGAATCGTCTCCACTATCACACTATTAGCGCTCATATGAGCTGAATGCATTTGGTGCCATAGATTATATTCTGGACTAGATTTCGGTATACATGTAATTAACACACACAAAACGATTAACGTATCCTAACGATAGTTATCCAAAATGTGCGTCGATTCTAGCGATTTGATTGGTTGAGAGGAGGCCTGTGAAAAGATGTACACCCGCTTTGCCGACATATAACAGTTATGACCTCATAGTGGACCATAAATGATTGTGACGTCATTACAAACCACACATTTCGGCATGAATATCCACAATCCGTTAAGTTTATAGTGTATAACTATTAAGATTTTGGATAAACTCGTTGACAGCGTGATTTCCGGGGAGTACGGGTTTTTACGAACTGAAATGTCACATGCCTGCGTTAACACTCAGTTAAGGAACCTACAATGTTATTGCACTAGTGCAATATATCTATATTTCTTACACACACGTTGAACTTATGGCCGTTTAATAACAATAAAGTGTTATTACACATTGTGTAATACCATATTGATATTAAACGACCAGTCCGGAACTACTTTCAAATTCGTAACATATCGGCTATTTCCGTGAGCTCAAATAGATTGTCGCTTGCGGCTTGCATGTATCGTGGCAAATTGTAATTTACTTACATTTCTTGTCTATTCTGATGTAAAATAGGAATACAAAATAATAATAGAAACTTCTTTAGATCATGCAAAAAGCAAAACGTTTGACGACAATAACTGTAAAGTTATAACATTGCAGGGTGGACGTGGTCCACAGGCACTTGAATCGGGCCATTATATTTTTAAATATATATCTATATTTTTTTTTATATATTTTTTTCTTAATGTACTTTTATTTAAAATATATTCTGTGAAAAAAAAAATTCAAAAAATTCAAAAAAGTTTTTTTTATTCAAAAACGCCATCGACGGCATATAGATAAGAGAAAGGTTTATCACTCCGACCGTTGGAAATCCACACCACCTCCACTTCGATTGCGATTTTTTAAATATCCG
>JAVCKZ010072910.1:0-13596 GCA_034780755.1 Lepetodrilus elevatus
ACAAATGCATTTATTTTCAGGTAAAACCGTGCTAGATGACCATATCGGCCAACCAACTGTGATATTATGCCTTTAAAACTAATTTGGAACAACAGGTTTCATGTTTTTGAGATAAATATACAACCATTGACATGCATGCTAGAACAAACTTGATGAATATTGTAAAACTAAAGTGTATCCAAATACTGTCCCTACAAAATACAAATGTTTGAATGAATACAAGTATTTTTTATATTTTTTTACACGCACCAATAAAGAACGTGCGTGCAAAAAAATAGGATACAGAAATGCTTGAGAGAACAAAAGCAAAACAGAAAATACTGTTGTGAAACATACAAAACACAACCTATAGCAATTAAATGCAAATGTACATTCTTACAAACAATATCCCTGAAAGATTAATATCTGGTCGCTCACACAATCTTTCTCTCAACTCATGCAATGAAATGAAATGTGGATTATCAAAGAATTATGTTACAATAGGATTAACAAAACATAAATGTTCAACAAAAATAATATTTTCCTGACTTTTGCATTAAAGGCACAATAGCACAATTTTTTAAATGAAATTAACATCTACTAATTAAAAATAATATTCAAAAGATATTTGGTATATTATCCATATCTACCATGAAAGTGATGTACATTACTTGTGTAGACAAATCAAATGTACATGTACTTACTTTCAGGTAAAAATATGTTTGACATGATTGTATGCCTTTAAAGTGATGCTATACATGTACAATATTAACAAAAATTAACAAAATGACCAAAACCTGGTATTTTTTAACTTTTAGCAAGGTCACACATTAAAGGCATACTCTCACATAAATAAGTGTTCAGAGTTGAGATATATGCAAAGGATATTCGTTAATCATAGGCATTATGGATTTTGTACCTCAAAACTTAAATTTAAGTAGTTTCAGGTAAAATGGTCTTTAACTATCTGTGATTATATGCCTTTAACTATCTGGTAGTGTAGATCCTAAAGTTAAATGTTTTATTATTATTGTTATGATTCATCGTTTTACATATTGATCATGATGCCCTTGCATTTCGATACTAAAGTAAATATTAATAATTAAATATATGTGCTACAGCACCTTTAATTGGCTAAATATTAAAAAATAATCATGATATTAAATTAAACATATTATTGTGCTAGTCCATGTACCTTTAATAATGCTTATTAATGAACAATGAACAAAAAACATAACCAAAAACATGAGTCTATTGAAAATGCGGCTAAACAATGAAATAGTAAACCTGAATTTAAACTGAAGACATTATCTACAATATTTGCCAATTTTTACAACTGGCAGCACCAAAATCAGAATTATGACAATGTGCAACAGAGACAAAACAACGAATCTCATACTATGCCATAATCTTTGTCTCATGGCTATATCTTGGCAAATTTATCACTTCAAACAACAGTCAGAAGTGTTAAAATTCATCCGACATTTTACCGGTAGTAACATTTTCCCCAAATATTTCCCATGTTAGACATCGTATTGGTGGGACAATAACATGCTGCCTGATCTTATGTTAAAGAGGTAATGCAAAATAGTCATAATATTAACCTCTCCCATTAGAGGCAACCATAGGTGCCCTATAAACCAGTAATTCTGATTAATCTGTTTTGATGGTCAGTCATGTGGGACATATTACGGTAATTATTGTTTTCCAGAAATGACACAATAATTGACGATCTATAGATTTCTATTAACTTAAAATCTTTCTTAAACATGTAACATGTGATACATAATATACTAAACCCAAATAACATAATAATACATATTCATATATCCCTGATAGAGTTGTAAACATTTATAACATCAGTTTGACACTAAACAGACAAATAGGCATATACAATTTTATGGACTAATTTATGGACGAAAAGCGACAAGCAATCTAAAAATAACTGGCATGAATTTCATGAAAATGTCATATTTTAGTCGTGTATATTGTTTTAAAAAGCTCTTATGTCCACTGAGATCATATACATACCGTACGGTAGTGCTCTTGCAAGAGCCAAATCACAATGCATGAGAAATCGCTACAAGAGTATTATGATCTCGTAGTAGATATGAGAGCTTAGAGAAACGATATCCTGTTCTAAATCAGGGCATACACCATAGTTCTACAACAGCCGAAAATTACGTAAGAGTTGGTTTAGGCAAAAAGTACAACACTTTCATGAAACACAGGCCCGATTATCACTATGTAGTAATTGGTTGCTTAATTCATTCTACGGAAAAAGGTCACTTTGAAAAGTAAAAGATTAATAACAATATTGAGTTACTTCGTATGGGTGTGGTTTATGATCATCCACATAATTGCTATAGAATATAGAATATATATATATAATATATAATATACACATCGATGAAATTTACACCAATGAAAGCAGAGAATAGTGGTGACCATTCTATAAATAGCAAATTGAAATTTGACCGAAATTCATGATTGCAATATAAAATTTATAAAACCGTCACACAGCATTTTAACATTTTGATATCAATAGATTGAGTTACCCATATCATATAGATGATACATATATATTATTGAAGCAACATGATCAAACAATGGTCCCCACATGCATGCTATCCTAAATAAACTTTTACCAAATATTCCAAAGCGTACACAAATTCCTTTCACAAGCATAACTTGACCTAAGTCTTTGTTATTTCCAATATGGAAAACTTTAATAGTTTAGTTAACAAAACTATAAAACACGTTAATGTTAATCAAATAAATTTCATATGGGATCCTGTTTCTATACCATGTAAACACTGAATGAATTTAACTTGTCATGATAAACTTAAAGCTACGATTGTGATGAGAAGGAGGACTTGAGTTGACTGATATATACTGACAGTCACAAAAAACTATGACAGAATGGACAGGTAAAGGCACAAGTCAATATAAGGACAGATACTAGAAAACGAAACTTGCATCGTTACGAAGAGTTGAGGCCTAGTAAAATATATCTCGGACACAACTACACGTCATCTCATAGTGAGATATCAGACACAACAATATCTCACATGGTGTAGGTAGGACAGATCTCAGTTCATCAGGCGCAATGTCGTCCAAATTTCACTTCCATATATTCTCTTGCTTCCATTTCTTTCACATATCATTAACACGCAACTTTGTCTCATGAATCCGACTTCATGCAACTTTGTCTCTAGAGAGTCAGACTTCATACATATCTCACTCTCTTAAAGTTTTTTGTATCTCTCTGACACTCTGTGTCTCTTGAACATCTCACATCGTCTTTCCATCACTAAACTAAATTATGATAAACCCTTATAAACATAGGTATGCACTATCAAAACTAACAAATGAGATGAAATGTTTTCCCCAGATCTCGGGCGAGTGTGGTACATTCAAACAACCATAACAACAAACAAAACACGAGAAAAAAAAAAGAAAGAAAAAATGGCCGACGAGAGCACGTGTAGTGTCTGTTGGTTCATTTCAAGAGCATGTGTAGTGTCTATTGGTTCACTTCAAGAGCACATGTAGTAGTGTCTGTTGGTTCACTTCGAGAGCATGTGTAGTGTCTGTTGGTTCATTTCAAGAGCACATGTAGTGTCTGTTGGTTCATTTCGAGGCACTGTATTTCTGCGGATCCTGGTAAATGTTCTGGTAGAGCTGCGAGGGCGAGATGAGAATGGGCGTGGTGGCCGATGCCGTGGCGCTCCCCACTTGAGACGAGAACACCTGCTGTCTCACCAGGTCCTCGTAGGCGGCCATTTGCAGGTTGGCGTACTGCGAGGCGTATTGCGAGGCGTACTGGGAGGCGTACAGCTGCTGGAGGTGCACGGGGGACGGCACCACGGTGGGAGGCGAGACCTGGGGGGCAGGGGGCAGGTACGGGGCGGGGAACGCCGGGTGGAGGCTGGAGGAAGGACTCGTGGCATCAAGGAACGACGCTGGAATTGTCAGCGCCTTGGAGGAGATCTGAAACACGAGACGAGATGTGTGAGACGAGATACGTGAAATGTGAAATATGTGTGCGAGATGTGAAATACGTACATATATCTAAATTGAATAAATGTATGATATTCAGGTCCCGAGATTATGAAACATTTTGAGTATGATTTCATGCTCACTAAAATTATGTGAGTAATCTAGCGGCCAGATCTCGGAATAAATAAGATCTCAGAGGTGAAATATGTACAAATCTCGGAATTGACAAAATGTTCAGATCTCGGAATTGATAAGATCTCAGTATTGTGACATATAAGGTCTGTTCAACTTCAAAGAATTGATGAACTACAAGTCAGAAGACTTACTTTGTTGTTGTTGTGTGGCATGTTGTTTGCAGATCGAGCTCCATTGGACGGTGACACATTTTCCTGAGCCCTGGGGTATGACAGCGGACTCGAACCAGTCAGCGACGGCACTCTAATGTCCGACCTCGACACAAACCGGTCAATGTCCTTGTCAGCGGTCCTGGCTGCGGAGGTAGGAAACTCTTGCGGGAACAACGCGCACTTGAAAGTTTTGGGACTGGACACAGTCTTCCTCTGGTACATGTGACTCTTCTGTTCCGCCGACAAGTGACTCTTCTGTTCCGCCGACTCCTTGTGCAGCAAGGTCTTCATACTGAAGTCGACCGGCTGGTCCTGCTCGTGAGAGTTGTCTCCCTTTCCGAGGAACGCGGATGCCAGGATGGGCTGGGGACTCGGCGACGGGTCGGGTCGCAGTCGCTTCACGCTGCTGAAGAACGGGTCGCTGGCCAGCACGGGGTTAACGTGGGAGCGGAGCTCGTCCCGTACCTTGCTGGATGCGGTGGGCAAGACGTGGGGCAACTGGGAATACGGGTACGGCCGCTTGAGGTGATGGGCATGAGCGTGAGCATGGGCATGGGCATGGGCGTGGGCATGGGCGTGGGCCGGGACGCTGTTTACTGGCTTTGAACCGAAGGACGCGTGGGACTGCAAGCCCTGATGTCCCGAGTGCTTCGATGACGATGATGATGATGATGTGCTGCCCTCTGGTTTCGGTTTCGGGGTGTGTTTTATCACAGAGGGACGCGAACTTGGAATGGAACTTTCGTTGACTCGATGTTGTGACAGGCTGTTGTTGTTGTTGTTGTTGGTTGTGGTAGTGGTGACGAACAAGGATGATTTTGGGAAATTTATCTGACTTTTGTTATCACTGGCGGCGATGTTGACCGACGGTAACGATGGCGGTGGCGGATGTGCGATGAAATGCGAAGCAGACAAAGGGAGGTTACTTGCATAGTATAGTCCGTGAGTGGAGATCACAGAGCAGGAAAGAGGCTGGAGCTGGGAGGTCAATGATGTCGTGTCGGGATGCGACACCACCACTGCATTCTGGGAGGTCAACTGAGAGTTCTGTGGTACCTGCAGCTGTGACTGGGAGGTATTCACGTGGTTCTGAACGCGACGCTGCACCAACGGCGACAGGATGCTCGGCCGCGTGCGCTGTTTTGTCGATGGAACTTCCAGCTTGTTTTTCTGCTGCGGAACAGGCGGAACAGGCGGAAGAATTTGTGGCGGTTTCGGTTCGATCTTGACTTGATTGTTATTGTCCATACTGATCAGTTTGGGAATCTGCACTTTCAGTTCCCTCCGAGGCTCGGTTTTGAGTTCCCGAGTGACGTTGTCTCTGGATGAAACTTTATCTAGCATCTTTTTGACTGTTTGCCTGGATAGTCCTCTCTTCACCTGGAATATAGAAACTACGTGAGGGACCATCTCAAAACAGTGGATGGAATGACCTTCTAAAATCAGAAGATAAATATTTAGAGGGAATATCTAAAGACAGTAGATAAATGTATTTAGAGTGAGTGAGGGAGTGAATATGGAGTTTAATGTTGCTGCGGGAATCTTTTACCCATTTGCGACGATGTATTTAGAGGGAATATCTAAAATCAGATATAAACATATTGAGAGGGACCATCAAAAGATAGAAGATAAATATTTAGAGGGGCCATCTCAAAACTGCAGATAAAAATTTAGAGGGAGCATCTCAAAACAGCAGAGAGAAAAACATTTAGAAGGAGCATCTCAAAAGAGCAGAGAAATATTTAGAGGAATCATCTCAAATTGCATAAAATACCTTTCGATATTCTGAAACAACATAAGTGTTATGTTTTTTTAAAGGAAGTATTGCAGAAGACATCAAACAATCACATATCTTTACATCCCTGCTTATATTATTCATCTGATTCAGCAGTTAACTTGTTGTCCGCATCAACAGCATATATAACTTCTGAATAAACTAGAAATTGTTTTTATTTTCTCCCAATATATCATTCTTACCCCGAGATACAACACTTACAACACTTATAATAAGAATTAAAATGAAATTTTTCATTATTTTACAAAATTGGGTTTTAGAGCTGGCTTCAGCTTCAAGATTCTTTCACTAATATCCCAGCTTTTCAGTTTAGAGCAGGAGGAAACCTGCAACATGTGTAGCGCTAAATGTTGCAGAAAACCTGTTAGCACCAACTACCTGTGGTTGATCCTCTTTACGTTCAATAGACTTCTGTTTGCGGAATTCATTCCATTTTCGTACTTTCTCCTCAATAGATACGTCTATGGCTTGAACCTATTGGAATGAAACATTACAATCTTTTAAATAGAACATAAGATTTTGGAACTCTAACACATTATATTATTAAATTTACTGAGCTGTTCTTTTTGATTTTATCTTCAACTCAAAGTTTTGTTCACAAATACTCAAATAAAATTTGAGCTTGACAATGAAATCTTACTCAAAATATTTCATAATTGTGACCCTGTTAAGAATTCAAATGCTTATAGATAAAGTCATACCAATAAATCATTCTTTTCCTGTAGATCAGATTTGGCCTTGACTTTGTTCTTATCTTGACCTTTGTTCTGATTGGCTATTATGGCTTTTGCCTTTGACCTGGCTCTATTTCTCTGCTCGTCCCCTTTCTCATGACGTTCAAATGCGAGCAGAAGTCTGAAATTACAAAAAGAATCAGTCAGTTTAACATTCATTCACAATCAAACATCACCATGGACAAGTTATCTCCCCTTATATGAACAAGACTGAAGTGAATGCATTAGTAAAGTCCTAGGACTTTTCAGTGGTGGTCCTGTTTATTGCTATTATAAGACATGTGTCAACTTATCAATGGCAAATAACTATTGGCTACTGAAGCGATACCATTTGTGTAATAAAAAACTAAGTATTTTTTACAAAAGGTTGTAAGATACTTTAAAACGAATATAAATCCAACGAAGTGTCGCATCCTGGGACTTCGGACAGTGGATATGAGAGCTTCGAGAAACGATCATACCCTGTCTGGTAACTTCATGCTCATGAATATCATTTAAATTCTATATGCGTAGTGCGTGCGAGAGGATAGTTCCGGCATACCTCTCGTAGTGTCGCCGCGTACAGGTGGCAGCACTGGTACTGCCTGGATGTCCTCCGAGCTTGTCGTACAGGTGCTTCCACATCTTCTTCTCTGTGATCTAAAATACACAATGAAATACACCACGATGAAAACTACCAGTATACTTCCTATGGAGCTGAGAATGTTATTGCCTCTGAATTATCATCCAATCTGAATATTTTATTTTATTTTAATATTATTTTTTAAATTGGGGCTTGAGTCGCTTTAAAGGTTCTTTCACTTGTCAGTTAAGGACAGGAGGAAACCAGCAACATCTGTAGCTCTGAATGTTGTAGTAAATCGGTGAGTCCCAGCTGGTACTGACAAACAACGGAATATTATTATTATTTATTTTTAAATTGGTGCTTAGTCGCTTTCTCGAATCTTTCACTAATATCGTGACTTGTCAGTTTTAGGGCAGGAAGAAACCTGCAACATCTGTAGCTCTGAATGTTGCATTAAATCTGTGAGTACTAGCTGGTACTGACAAACCAAGGATGATAACTGCATTTCCACGATACAGACAGCCCATCCTAATTGCTGCATCAGAAAGGTAACTATTGTAAACATTGATGCTGGGCTCCCAGGAGTCGATTTGAACATGAGGCCTTGGGTACCAAACTCCAACATTCTACCACTGTACTACCACACTCCCCCACACTACCACCTGCCGCTACCACACTCCCCCACCTGCCGCTACCACACTCCCCCACACTACCAGCCTTAGTAATACTACTATTACTGTACTTACTGCTTCATAGCCGCCGACTTTCTTTGCCAATGAGTAGAAGTAGAATAGATCAACTGGAAATAAAAATGAACAAATAACATTAAAATTAACAGATAAATATTAACCAGAAATTAAAATGAGTACATCTTCAAATCGCCGGTGAGGAATTAAAATTCCAAAGTGAGTGAGTGAATATGGAGTTTAACGTCGCTGCGGGAATCTTTCACCCGTTTGCGATTAAAAATTCCAAAGCATCTACTTGGTTAATATGGTAAGTTATTGTTGTTTTATTGTTTTACGTTGCAGCAAGAATCTTTCATATGTAGCGCAAATTATATGGTAACAGAAAAAATGTCTTGTTTTTGTTCGCTCTACATTGTAACTTGTGTCCAGACAATCTCATAAACACAATTTAAATTAAAATCTTGTCTTGAACCCCAGAGATGTGGGATTGACAAGGGTCAGTATTTTAATCTGAAAGACAGGAAACTATCAAAGAGCAGTTAATACCTACCTACTGCTTCAACGATAGAAACTAACTTTAAAACTTACTAGCTCGAATAGTGATACAAATAACAATTTTATGAATTTCTACTAGTCCTTAGGATATCTTTAGCATTGGGAGAAATGACCCGAGCTAGAGTTAATTTCGATCCCTTTTGCTTGACATTAGCACAATGGATGTGCGTTCGCCAAGTGGCCTCACTTACTCTGTTTGAATCCCAGTGATGGAATCCTATCGATGGGTGTCTGCCGCTGCTTCATGAACTTGTGCAGGTTGATCATAAACAGATGTTCGTCTTTGGAAGCGCGGCCACCACCTCTGTCCCAGCTGAAACCATTCTGGGTGGATTTCCGTCGAGGCTAAAATGTCAAGGTCACCAAATATATCATCCACATGCAGAAAGCAGCAAGATTTTTAATAAATTGAAAATTATCTGAAAACTTGATCTTTGAAAAACTGACAATATCATGCTACAAGATATCACAAAACCATGTTACATTCAATGGCAAATTATACATCTTTTACAACATTATTGGCTTTTGACCTTGCAACCTTTGTGACCTACCCTGGATGATGATGACGATGTGGACAGGGATGTTTGTGACACGGAAGCAAGCGACGACGTATCTGAACCATCCTCGTAGCTGTCAGAGTCTTGAGAACATTCACGCTTCAAATTCTTCTTCTTTCGAGGTCTGCCCTTCAGATTAGGAGCTGAATAATAATAATAATAATAATAATAATAATAATAATAATAATAATAATAGTAATGATAGTAATAATAATATTCCATGCTGTACAGTTGCTCATGGCACTAAATAATAAATGTCTGCTTGAAGAAGCTATTTTGAAATTGGATTATCTCCCTTTGATCTTTTTCCTTCTGGGCCAACGACAGAAGTATCAGCTCCAAGCTGATGTAATTCAAACAAATACAAATTATTCTATAAATTAAATAATAATAAAAAGGATATAAATTATACCTTGGGAAAAATAGTCTGAATTAATCTAATAAAATTACTAACAAAAATACATTTTTCTTCAGCTTTCAAATTGGACCCTTTGGACACAAATTTATTCAGATTTTGGATTGGGCCTGTGATAACCAGCACCACAACCACATCACCATGAACCACCACAACCACTCCCACCATCACACCACCACTAACATCAAGCAATTCCTACCTAGGTGGTCCATCCGCAGCTCAAAGTCCTCCAGCTCAGGGTGGTAGAAGGTCTCGCGGCAGAACATGATGCGGCAGTTCCGCGAGCGTATGGAGAATCCGCCGATGGCGCTGACGACGGCGTTCCGCAGCCAGTGGTCGGCCACGGTCTCCAGCCGCTTGAGGATGGTGCGGTAGCGGCAGTACTGGGGGTAGCCCATGATGACCACCTGCTGCACATCACTGGCCTTGTCCACTTGACCTGCAACGACAGTCATTTACTATTAGTAAACATAATGTGTCTTTCTGTGTCTATAAAGCCCATAGCTATTTGATTCCCTGGTTTACGGATCCAACGACCCAATTTACCTTCTGTTTTTAGGAGCAAGAACATGATATGTACCGGGGTATATTGAAAAATCTCAGTGTATTCTGTACTATTGTGCTGCATTCTATGAAACGTAAAACTTCCTATCAAATCCCTGTCTGCGATTGTTAACTCAGACTGAGTGAATAAAAGTTCTGATGTGTTCTCTCTTGTGTGTGTGTATGTGTATGTGTGTGTGTGTGTGTGTGCGCGTGTGTGTGTGCACGTGTGTGTGTGCATGCGCTTGTGTACATGTAACGGTGACCCACCAATGAGCTCCCTCTCCTTCAGGATGTCGTTGAAGTACAGGCCACAGTTGTTGCTGCGGAAGGATTGCACCAAGTCATCGTTGTTCTTGCTGTCCTGCCGAATGTCGTCCTGACAGAAGGCCAGGATCCCGGTCTTCCACGGGACGTCCTCCGCCACCAGCGTCACCAGGTCCTCCAGCTTCAGGATCAGCTTCTCCGACAGCGCTAGGATCTCGTCCTGCCCAACAGAAAAACCAGTGAGGTGTTATTGCAGCAATCATCGCAATTGTCATAAAAATACAATGTTATCTCCAGCACTGTCTCATAGTTGCGATTGTCATTAACATCAACATCCTTATCACTACCATCATTGCTATCATCAAGTTATCATGATGATGATGATGATCATCATCATCAAAATACTAATTATTATTATCATAATCATTAATCATCATCATTGCCATCATCTTCATCATCATAGTCATTGACATCATCAACATTATCATCATCTTTGGAATAACCATAATCATCATCATAATTATTGCCATCATCATCATAATCATTACAATTAGTTTTGCAATAATCGTCACCATCATCATAGTCATTGTAAAAATAGCAATATTGCGTTCCTATTCATATACACACACCACATATCTCTGGTATCTACAAAGAGTACTGTCAATATTTGAAAATAAAAATAGATAGTTTGTCAAGTAAAACTAGTTTAACAATTTTCATTTTCATTAATAATTGGACTATAAACCCACAACACTACTATTTGTGTACATGGACTATTGCCACTGTGAATGATTAACTAAATATAGACAATTATTATTATTATTATTATTACTTTTTTTCCAATTTGTTTTCAGTATTTATAGATTCAAATACCGTAATATTCTTATTACAGTATGCAACTGTCCACAGAAATATTATTATTGAAATTATTATTCTTTATAGTTATTCTTTAATATTGTTGTTAATTACTTATTAATTATGAATAGCTCCCACAGTCCTGGATAATGCAGACATTTACTTGCCACAGCATATTGATTGGCAATATATTACCTGTCAGGATTAATATGTTTTTGTTTCGTCTTTATTTTGGTCCATTATCTAGACAGCCTACATTATCTGCCTGAAAAGTATGTATCAAAGCCCACTAATTCGTCTAAATCCAATAGTAAACGTACCACGCTGAATCTATAAATGCAACATAAGGAGGGTAAGTACATTAGAAAAAGGTCACATACACATCATTGGGTTTGAGCGAGTTATTGTTTTACTTTGCAGCAGGGAATCTATACACATCAGAAATAATTAGCGAAAAAACTATGGTTTTAATACTTGTTGACAGGCAAATGCTATTTACCTAACATACATATTACTATTATGTCATGTTTATGATTTAATATTATTGTGGTGTGTGTTTAAAAAAAAAAAATATTAGTAAATATTGCTTTTTTCCCCCCCAATTCATCCTACAAACGCACACATGCATACACACATACACATACACACACACATACACACACACATGCACGCATGCACACGCACACACACGTCTTGTACAGAACCAATTTTCTGAAGACTAATAATGAGTATTTATAGAACATTCAATTTAATCTCGCGTCTAGTAAACCTCATTACGGAGATCAATGAAATGAGTTACCTCCCCTTAGCTGTAGCCTACGAGAGACGTTTCGACATGGGATTTCATTGATTGTCGTTTATCTGACTTGACAAGGAAAGAATGCAATATGCATCAATATTAAAAACCGCGGGCCATGATTAAAAAAATAAATAAATAAAAATATCGCCTGGATGAAGCGGCCAGTTTGTAAATGGATAATAAAACCAGAGTGGCCGAGTGCCCAATATAATAGTGTGATATTCAACGCCACTTGGCAACATGCATAAATAAACAGTGAAATTGACATTCTTTTGTTGTAGGCTTAATGTCCATCGAATGAGATATAAACCAACATGGCGACATGATGCACTCCGGGAATCATCTATATTCGGGGAAATACGATTCACCTTGTATATGATGCTTACAACTTAACCATTTTTCTATCGCATTTCTCTCGTAATATAAAATAATATATAATATATATAATTGAATACGGTATGTCTATAGGGGAAAAAAATATCTCCATGTATGATGTATATATATATTGATCTTCATGTCATGAAGAGAACCAGTAGATTCATGTCATAAAACTAGTCTCTGACATTAGCAATATATTATCCATCGTTACGTTTTTTGAGTATCAGGGGAAATTGTACATTCCACTTGACATAACCATTGTCAATTTAATTATCAATATCAGGCAAAAAATACAAACTAAATGCTAAAACATTATTGATATTTTAAGATAATCAACGCACAAACCAATCAAAATAATATAAATGTCCTAATGATTTATGTAATTAATTTGATGTTTTAATTGGACATTAAACAGTAAATATACACACAATGACCATGAATCCCATTGATTTTCAACCATTCCGAGATGACGAATAATGTGAATATTTTATGCAAATACGAATTCTATTTGTGTCTCTACAAACATTTTATCCTGGGCAAATATGAACAGGACCGATATAAAAACGACCCTTAATATCCTGTTCCTATACAAACAGGAATGTAAGAATTGAATGATTCAAAAGAGCTAAGAGTATATATGTAACATGTAACATGTAACCGGACTCATTTCTGTTGTAATCTCTGATAACGTAAACAATCAGTCGTCTTTGTAAGGATCCAATTGCCCAGAAGATATCATCCATTGCAGTAGGCAGGGATTCAACGACCTGTCAATTAATTACATCATAGCTTATGTTAGAGTGCCCAGTTACTTGGCGAAATGGACAAGTTGTGATTGCAAGATCTGTCCAGAACCTAATAGTGACATGTGTTGCAATGATAATGTGTTGCAATGGGCGTGCCCCCAAAAATTAACATAATGTATTAAAGGTATAATTAAATTTTATCAGCAATTTTTTTTTTTTAATCCACACATTTTGTTTAAAATTACGGTACACAATTACAATTTTTATATCACTGTATATCATGTATATAATATTAGTCAGCCAGCCAACATTGATAAAAGGGCCTGGAAAATGGTTGGATGGCATTTCTTTGTTACAATCAAACTAACTA
>JAVCKZ010072921.1:0-13593 GCA_034780755.1 Lepetodrilus elevatus
GCTCCTTTCTAACCGCACATGTCCCGGACAGAAAGTACAGACAGCACATGTACTGGACATTAGAAAGGAGCACTACCAAGGACTCTCGTAGTGTTGCATGGGGATCGTGCACTGATGAGAGCGCAATTGTCTCATACAGTGGATATGAGAGATTCGAGAAACGATACCCTGGTTCCAAGATTATGAACATTTTCGGTATTATTTCTTGATTATGCTCAAATTTGTATGGGAATTTATGAAGAAAACTGAATTGAGCATGAAATCATATTCAAAAAGGTTTTGTAATCTCGGGTCCAGGGGTGCGTTTCAGGGTCCAGGGGTGCGTTTCAGGGTCCAGGGGTGCGTTTCAGGGTCCAGGGGTGCGTTTCATGAAAGAAGTCTATATTTACTCCGGACATAAATGACATGGACTTGCTTGTATTACGTCATTTACGTTGATTGTATTACGTCATTTATGTCGGGTGTAAATATACACCCCTTTCGTGAAACGCACCCCTGGTGTCTATGTTCAAAGTGAAGATGTCTGGTTTTCAGCTTTCTTATTGACTCAAAACATATATTTTTGAATTCACCGGAATCAATTATTTATTTAAAATATATTTTGTATATTTAATCATATGTTGATCATGAGAATGACTACTCTTCTCACATCTAAATACCTATGTACGGGTGTTTTTGAACACTTTCTGAAGACATGTCATCATTGACCATACATAATACTAGTGAGTATCTTCACTAATTGTATGTTAGGTTCTCCTGCGATCGAAAAGACACACGCCCATTCTCATGTATATATCTCAGGTCATGCATGCTGAGCACCTAACTCTGTCTATCCATCGGTAGACTGAACAACTCGCTCAGGCGCGGCATCGAGTAAACTACTATCCCCACGTGATGAAGGAAGGGGAGATTATAGCGTTGTACATTGAATGACATTGTGAGAAGTTGCTTTACTGCCTCTTGTATCAAGTGGCGTGGGTACAAGTTTGGGGGATTTGTTGTATGTGTTCTGGTTGGGATGTTGTAGACATATAAATTACAGTAACTTATGGGGAAACATTTTGCTTTGCTATTTGAGATGTTCGGGGAAGTTGATGATGAGATGTGAGTAAGTCAACTTCAAAGAAGCTGGAAATCTGACTCATGAACTTTACAAATCTGTGCCCGTATTCTCGAAACTTCTTAGCTAAGAACTTCTTAGTGAGAAAAGATATCTTCAAAAATTAACATAAGCAGAAAACCAGTTAGGAAACTTCTTAGTACTTATGAAGTTTTGAGAACACAGGCCCTGATTCATAAATTTCACAAATCTGACTCATGAACTTTATCAATCTGATTAATGATCTTTGCAAATCTGACTCATAAACTTTATGTATCTTATATTTATGGGCTTTATAAAATTGACTAAATGTTGTGTGAAGCAGTTTCACTTTGAACACAAAAGTAATTAACAATCAATAATAGTGTGTGAATTATATTGCTTTACGTCATGGCGGAAATCTCACCCATACACGACAATATTAACAATTAATAGAGCAAGTCAATCTGATGCTAGTGTAGGTCATACATATGGTAGCAACAAATGAAGTTGCTGCATTTATGGGAACTAATCCTGGTGAAATCCTGAACATATCGTACATTTTTGCTAGTTGGAAGACCTTCATCATAGAGAATTTTACCGCTTCTTTTAGTCAGAATACCTTCAGCATGTGACATTTTACTAGTTGAGATATATTCAGAGTTGTGATACGGTAGTTACCTCTTCTAGTCAGAATAACTTCAGCATGTGACATTTTATTAGTTAGATACCTTCAGCATTGAGCAATTTATATATGACATTTTACCTCTTCATTTAGTCAGAATACCTTCAGCATATGACATGTTACTAGTTGAAATAGCTTAAGCAGTGGGCAATTTACCTCTTCCAGTCAGAATACCATCAACATTTTACCTCTTCTTCTAATCAGGATACCGTCATTGTATGACATTATCATTTCTGGTCAAGCGATCTTCAGCATTGGACATTTAGCCTCTCACCTCAGTCTACAGAACTAGCTTAGTTACCATAATCTTCTCTGGTTCCAGATCGTAACAACAGCGGAGATCGTTGGCGAGCCATCCTGCTCCGGGCGGACAGACAGTCCCAACAACCAGGCGCTGTTCCTGCAGAAGGTGCGGGACAGCAACGAGGCGGTCAACAATGGGGAGTTCCGCCGCGCCATCCAGCTGTACTCAGAGGCCATCCAGCTGGACTGCAATAACCACATCCTGTACACCAACAGATCCGCCGCATTCCTCAAGGTCAACCAGTACCAGCGCAGCCTCGACGACGCTCGCAAGGCCAAGAGTCTTAACCCTAAGTGGTCCAAGGTTAGTACGGTATCTTTCAGTCCTTTACTTCTGATGTTCTTCTCCGTAGTCTTTATCCTTGTACTGCATAGAGGTCCAAAGTTAGTATTATTTAGTCCTTTACTTCAGATGTTCTTCCCAGTAGTCTTTATCCTTGTATTGCTCAGAGGTCAAAGGTTAGTATCTGTCAGTACTTTACTTATGATGTTCTTACCAGTAGTCTTTACCCTTGTATTGCTCAGAGGTCCAAGGTTATTATGGTATCTTTCAGTCCTTTTCTTCTGATGTTCTTTCCTGTAGTCTTTATCCTTGTATTGCTCAGAGGTCCAAGAGCAGTTCGCCATCAATGATAGATGGGCAAAAGATTGGGGCTTTTTCAGTTCTCGTAACCCGGTGTCCTTCCTTATGTTGCTTCCTCTATACAGCTCCCATTTCTTTCCTCTTGGTTCTGCTTAGAAGAAGGTCTGTCCAATTTGAATAGTCACACATTAGTCAATATATGCTACATACAATGGTGGTAGGTGGGTTTAACACTCTCCTTGCTGAAGGAAACCGTTGATGCCCTAATGAGCTGTGCTTTTGCCTAATCCAGCAGGGAGAGGGTTAAAGGTAGGCAATTCAATATCCAGTCTTTCCTATTTTGATCCCATTTGGTTTAGCTTTATTCATACAATTCCATAAATCCACACACTGGTCATCGACAGTCCCTGAAGTATCTGAAATACTCTGATACATGTAAGAGCAATGAGAAACAATAAGACTAACACATTTCAGCTTGCGAGTTCCTCAGTATTTACATTCAAGCCTGACATAAAGGTTTGCAGTTCTTTGGGCAGACCCTGAGGTTACGATACCCTCCAAGATAAGGAAACCTTTCATGAGGTTTTATTTACAAATCCCCTGATATTTGAGCTTCAGCATGAAATTGTAGGGCCTGATCTACAATTTCATAAAATGGGGATACAAATCATGAGAAATTGGAAGGAAATTGGAAGGTAAAAAAGGCAGTATACATGTAATGTTTAACCCTCTACATGATGGAGTAACTGGGGATGCCATAAAGAACAATGCCTTTGCTGAATACAGCAGGGAGCGGGTTAAGATTAATAAAAAAAAGAAGATTTAGAGTACTCGGAGGAAAGAGGGGATACACATTACAAGGGGAAGGTGCAAACAAAAGTAGGTTCACAAAAGCATAAAAAAAAGAAATAAAAAAGAATATTAAAGTGCTCGAAGAGTAGAATGGGGATGTACATCACAAGGGAGGACTGGGGAAGGGGGAAGTGAGAAAAACAGAGGTAAACAAGCAATGGTTGGGCAGTAAAAAAAAGAAGAGACAAAATGAAAATAAAATAAAAGTGCTCAGAAAGAAGGGGCATGAGGGAGAGAGGGGGAGAGTGGTTTGTAGAGGTCTGTTATCAGTCTCGTTCTCCGGAACAACCAAATACTGGGTCACATTGATCATCTCTGTGGTGCAATTAAGTCATGGGTACCTTAATAGCACAGGTACCTGGTGTTGTCTGCCCTGCAGAAACCTGTCAGAGGACTCCATAGGGAGACAGGCAGGAGAGACTTAGTCGGTGTAGGGAGACAGGCAGGGGAGACTCAGTAGGTGTAGGGTCAGGGAGACAGGCAGGGGAGTTGAACTCAGACTCAGTCAGTGTATGCAGGGGAGTTGAACTCAGACTCAGTGTAGGGAGGCAGGCGGGTAGGGAGGCAGGAGAATTGAACTCAGACTCAGTCAGTGTAGGGAGGTAGGCGGGTAGGGAGGCAGGAGAGTTGAACTCAGACTCAGTCAGTGTAGGGAGGCAGGCGGGTAGGGAGGCAGAGGAGTTGAACTCAGACTCAGTTGGTGTACACAGAAGAGTTGAACTCGGACTCAGTCAGTGTAGGGGTAGGGAGGCAGGGAGCAGGGGGCAGGGAAGTTGAACCCAGACTCCATCGGTATAGGGGTAGGGAGGCAGGGAGCAGGGGGCAGGGAAGTTGAACCCAGACTCCATCAGTATAGGGGCAGGGAGGCAGGGAAGCAGGCAGGGGGCTGGGAGGCAGGAGAGTTGAACCCAGAGGCAGGGAGGCAGGGAAGCAGGGAGGGAGTCAAGGTGGTCTGTGTTTGGAGTCAACAGCCTCCGGTACAGTGTCGTCCACACGCTGTTGATCTTTCTCTCTCCGCCATGTTTGCCTTCTCCCCGGTTTCTGTCAACTCTTCTCCGGCAGCAAATAGCCCGACTCGCACACCTCCGTGCCGTCTGCCCACATTAACAAGTGCCTCGTCAGTTGGCGAGCAGGCATCGGATGCCGGTAACCTTTCAGTTGGCCCTTCTTGACCTCAACTTCTGCAGCTCAAGAGGACAATGTGACTTTCCTTCCAGCTATCTGCAGGTTTTCAATGGATGAAATGAATGAAATGTCAGTGGGATGTTCTCGAACTGTCTTTGACTCTGTTAATCGTGGATCTGTATTTTGATATTGCTTAATGCCTTAACGAAGGTCAAGATGGTCCGTTTTGAATTTGAAAATTAGCGAGAGGTCATCGTTGGTCAAAGTTTACATGGGGAATATTTACTTTTAATGAGCAAATATAGAATTTAAACATTACACAGTTAGAGAAACAATCTGGAAGTTTGTCAGTTAAATTTTGAATTTATTTTTTGAGGGCCATGTTCGAATTTAGTGAATCTTGATGATGATCATGACAGTTAATGTAACAAACTTATAGAATGTGTTATTTTATCAAGGCTTTACTGTTTGTTTAAGTTAAGCCAATCAGGTTACATGTCTTATGGATTGCACCTGTGCAAATGTTTGCAAACTCCTCCATCTCGTCCCCAAATAATGATTTAGCTGAGAGCATCTCGTCACGTATTTCATAATGATCACCTGTACGAATCTAGATTAACACTGTCATTTTATTACGTGGATATCACACTCTGAATAATGTTTTAAATTTAAATCCATAATACATGGCAAATACATGTACCCCCATTTTTAAAATTCTACATATTTGAAATTTTGTATAATTTTTGCAAAATAATTAAAAATACAAATAAGAAAAATGTAAAATTAAATTAAAATTGCAATTTGGTGAAAACTTCCATCTGGAAATTTAATAATGTACATCTCTTTACATAATTATATTTAATCAATTAAATATTAGCACTAAAACTGAAACTCTGAAAGTGTTACATATATTTTCACCTACTGATCCCGCATCAACTAGAAAAGTTTTACTACTCTTGCTTGCGTTTCACAAAAGGGGTGTATATTTACGCTGGACATAAATCAGGACGTAAAGCACAGAATTACATGTAACTCTAATGCATCCTGATTTATGTCCAGCATAAATATACACCCCTTTCATGAAACGCAGACCTAGTTTCAGGATGTGGCTCAGCTTCACGTTGAACCATGTCACCCTGGTTGCATAGGAGATTACTGTGAGATAATGGAAAATACTGAGCCAAATACAAAACAAAACAAGATTAAAAGACAGTAAACTATGTTGCAAGATGTATTTTATATCTTGGCTATTATTTACATGTTGACCTTGTTGTGATCTCTTGTATTGTATCCATTTGTTCAAATTCAAGCCCGCTATTGGCAGTATAGCAGTTGAAATAATACTCTTTATAAAAAACAATTGGCATAGACCAGTGTGATATATCAGTTGGTTATCCGTAACACCATCAGGATCAGGATGTGGCTCAGCTATACAGGAAGTGTTCATTATCCTCCTTTATGCTGCAGGCAACTGCAGATGCCCTGGAGCGGTGAATGTAAAGCATTTGTTCAAAAAGATTTTTATCAACAACATCATAAGTATTAGACCAGTAGTACATGCCATGAAATGCTTTTGTAATTATTTAAAAATACAAAATGCCTACATTCACTGATCCTCCCTTCACATACGTATCCATTATTATATATTGAAACATTTCCATAGAATTAAAAATTCTTTTGAAGATTAAAATAAATATATTAAAGTGATATGTCTAGTAACTAAAATAATAAACAGTTATCATGAATACACAAGATACCATAAATGCTTACAATGAACACACCAATAAGATAAATACACAATTTACATTGATCCATAATTAATATAATAGTATTAATTTCTTAATATCTGCAATTCTGTCTAGACCATGTCTAGGTAAACCACTCCCTAGACAGGGATAATGTTAAGTGCCTGTGAGCAGCCTAGCTTGAACTCGTTGCTATAGATTATTATTATTATTATATTGATGCACATTATCATGCATGGATACTCAATTACTCAGGGACATGCACATATTAATGGGAATGTGCAATTAACTTGGGCAAAGAGTATATAATATTTATCAAGTAGCAGGAATATACATTTAACAGGAATATGTATGCAGTAAACTGTGATGCAATTAACAGAATCATATTGAGTTGTAGTGGACATAGAAACATCATTGAGAATCAAGTGGATGAAGTGTCAGTAAAATATCCATCTTCAAAAGCATCTATGAGTTGAACGGCTGGAACGAAAACAGGTTCTAAACATGCCAAAAATGTCCAGATTATCTCCGACGGAGCGAGATTAGAGAAAATACCAGTATTTCAATACAAAGCCTGACAATATTTGTTTTTGGAGAGAGTTAGGGCGGAAAAAAACTCATTTCATTATTAGTCTGTGTCTACGGTATGAGTCAGGTTTAACCGTTGGCTGATTACTACGTGTGTCTGACAATTCTATCTATTCAAATCCAGTGTTTTCTTGTTTAAAAAAATGATAATTGAAGATGTTGAATGTGGATAAAAAATGCCCAGTGATATTATCAGTTGAATTTTTAACATGTTATTTTAATTTTCTTATTTGTCAAAATGTTACGATACACATTTAGACATTAATTCAGTTTTCTTACATTCAGTGAGTCAATGCAATCAGAGCTATTACTGTTTGGTCAATGTTAGAAAGCATGTGTGACTTAATATTATATATAATTGTGCACCAGATTGGTTCTGATTAGATTTTCTTTAGGTATTAATGTATTACAACACACTAAATTATTACATATTTGTGGGTGTGATGATCGTCGCAAATGGGTGAAAGACTTCATAATGACTCACTAGGTGTGATGAAAATGTGTGTATGGTGTATGTGCATCTCTCTGTATGTGTGTGTGTGTGTGTGTGGTGTGTGTGTGTGTGTATGTGTGTCTGTGTCTGTGCATGCACAAGTCTGTCTCACTGTGTGTATCTGTGTGTGTCCTCGTATTTATGTGTATTTGGTGATATCCTGCCTGACGACCATATCGTGGCATAGTCTGGCCCACTCCTCGTATCTCCTTCAAGTTATCTCTCCAATGAATGTTATCACTGTCGGTGGACCCCCCACCCTCCATTGATATCCACCGGCTAGATATCACGGCCGTCCCAAAGTGGTGAAAGATTCCCGCAGTGACGTTAAACTCCATAATCACTTGCCAAATATCGCAAACATTTCCTTCAACAGTTTCATTCCACTCGTAATAATTGTATTATAGAACCAGAAATATTTGTCCCATATAGTCATCGATGTATTTTTCAGTTGAAAGTTAATCAATGAATACCTGGATTATTGTATTGATCGCTTGTCGCAGTTGGATGAACGGTTCCCACAGGAACTGTATGCAATAACTCGCTCTCTCCCTCACTCGTATGGATTGCAATTGGAAACACCCACAGATCTATTACAAGAATGTAGTGCAATATATGCTTACATGAAAAAAAGTTAAACAAGTATGCCATTTTTTCTACTACGTACCAAGTTGTATTTACTAGTGACATTTGCTATGAACGTTTTTTTCGAGGTAAGATTACTATAGCAAATATTTAAGAGCAGTGCGACCGAAGAGGAAATCTCAATGCCGTCTGCACAGTGGATCTAGAGATCTGAGATAATCTCTGCAGAAATTCTGCACCCTTCTCCCCCCAGATGTAAATAGACTCCTCCCCATACCTGCAAGGAACAATGAAATCAGTCATGCGTCACTCCCCTGAGCACCTGACATGGACCGGCCCACCTGCAGGTCGATTGCCTGGCCATTCAGCAGGCACCCTGTTTGCCGTGCCATCTACCTGTGTGTGTTGGCACAGTAGTAGGAAGTGCTCCTCCTCCACGGCCGGCCAACATCCACACCGGACGGCACCCCACTCGGCCTCCCGATTGCCGTGTTTGTAGCGTTTGTTTTATCTGTGGAGTGTCGGAGTGTCAACCGTGACCCTGGTCGTTGACGTACACACACACACATCTCACTCCCAACTCCAGTTAGTCGATCTCCTCTCAGGATTATCGCACCGATATTTCACGTCCACTCGGATGTCTTAATTACGAACTCCGCCGATCCGCGCGCAGATAACACTTTCAGGATCATCCAAGGAAGACGCACTCCAGTCCGGGTATATCCCCGCGACACGCATGTTTTATGGGATTACGAAAAAGATCTGTCATTGTTCAGCCGACCTCTTGACCTGGTCCTGGAGGTACAATGCCCTAACCCCTAGGGGTCGGACTAAGATATTGTGCGTCAAGTGGGTAATGAGGGACTGATTACTGCCACAAGGCCTCCTACAGACGGGTGTGAGGCGGTGTCCGTCTGGAAGTGATATATAACCCAGGGAAGGCCATGGTTGGAGGCTCTTCTGGCCCCGGGGCTAGGCAGGGCAGTTGAAGGATGTACCATATCGCCTACTGTGTGGTCAGAGTGTGCAGAGACTGTATCTGTGACTCAAGCATGTGGCCCAGCGTGTCCGAAGATGCCCCAACTAGGAATACCTACCAGAGTGCAGACTCGTGGCATCACTGAGATAGAAAACACAAGAGATAGTTTTCGTCTATCTGCCTGTTAGGATATTTACCAGAAGGCAGACTCGTGGAATCACTGAGATAGAAAACACGGGAGATAGTTTTCTTTTCTTCTATCTGCCTGTTAGGATATTTACCAGAGGGCAGACTCGTGGCATCATTGCAATAGAAAATACAGGAGGTGATTTAATTACTTCTATCTACTACCGTAGTACTTGTTAGGATATTTACCAGAGTGCAATCTCCTAGTATCAGTGTTCGGGATAGTTACGGTACCTGTTAGCATCACTAAATGGGAAACTTTCGGGTATCACTGGCCAGGATACATACTAAAGTGCAGGCCGCTGGCATCACTGTTCGGGATACCTACCTTTTGGCATCATTGACTGGAATGCCCTTTTGTATCACTGACCAGGATATCTACAAGAGTGCAAACGTCTGGCATCATTGGCTGGGATACTTGTTGGCATCACCGACAAGGATACCTACTAGTGCAGATTCCTGACATCACTGACTTGGATACCTGTTAGCATAACTGACCAGGATATCTACAAGAGTACAGACTCCAGGCATCATTTGCCAGGATACTCGTTGGCATCACGGACAAGGATATCTAACAGTGCAGACTCCTGACATCACTGACCAGGATATCTACAAGAGTACAGACTTCTGGCATCATTTGCCTGGATATCTGTTAGCATCACCGACAAGGATATCTAACAGTGCAGACTCCTGACATAACTGACCAGGATATCTACAAGAGTACAGACTCCTGGCATTACTTACTGATATATCCACCTGTTGACATCACTGACCGGGATACTTCCTGACATCACTAACCAGGATACATAACCTACTGGCCCCCTGTATCTCTGCCCCTCCCCGCGGACATGCCAAGACTTTCCTCTGTCCCACCAGCAGACTGGCTAGAATGATGAAATGGTCTTATAGAGAGCCTACAAAGACCAGGAAGGTTTGTAGCGTACTTGAAAAGACTCTGTGGACACAAACCACTAGCGCAACTTCAAAAGCAACCAGCTATAATTACTCCCGCAAACTTCAAAGCAATGAGCCCATAATCGTGATAATTGCTCCGGCAAATATTGGATGTTTCTTCTCTGTAGTCTGCTAGGCAATAACCTTAAATAATTTGCAAGATTAACGGTCATCGGTTGCCTAATGAAAATGTTCATGCAGGTAACCGTGTTGACATGGGTGTTATTTATTATGTGTTACATTTAATAGACGTTATGTTGCTTCTCTACTCTGAGTCATGATATTATCACTCGCGGTCTGACAAAAGCAAATTATGATATTAAAACTTGCAGTCTGACAAAAGCAAATCATGATATTATCACTCTCAGTCTGACAAAAGCAAATTACGATATTAAAACTCACAGTCTGACAAAAGGAGATTGATTTGCCTTTCGTAGTAATTGCTATTTTTGATGAATGGATAGCGAGTGATTATAGAGCATGGGTTATTGAACGCTATAAAATATTGATATTAATGCTTTTGATAATTTTGATAGTACATTTTTCATCAAGTAGTCTTGTCAAATGGAAAACATAACTGAGCCATGAGTAATCTGATGTTGTATTAATTATTTACGTTATCAGGAAAGTGTTGTGGCTATTGTCATGACAATGAACAAGATGCCGACAACTCTCGCGATGGTTTATCGTGTTTATTGCCAAACAGTTGCGTAACCTTCATCATGCAACTGGCGCCTATAGATACCTTATTGAACCTTGATTTATTACCAGTATAGAAAATGCCATATTTTACAAAGTGTCGAAATTATTGTCATTATTTTTGTGACAAGAATCGTAATCATCGCAACATTAAAGAATTATCTGAGAATTGGATGATACTTCGTCCTGAGGTTAAGCACAAGCATTCTGGTTCGAACTTAGTAAACTTTGCATTCATTATGAAGCAAGCCTGGGCATTAGCGTAGAAATCTGAGTACTAATTTAACAGGTGGTCGCTGAGTATCTTATAGAAGATAAATTTGGATAATAATTCGTCCATTATTTTTGTATTGCCCACCTGTCTTAATTGAACTTCAGGCCAATGCATACTGCAGGGTTTACACATGGCTAAGCAATATTATTAGTGTTTCATAAATTCAAACTAAATATGAATGTTCGTTCTCGTGGAATAATTCTCGCATAGAACTCGCGAACCTGGTGAATGGGATGCGTTAACTTAGAATTTTGAGATTAAGTGGTGTTACAATGCCGACAAATGACAACGGCGTTCAGTGGGGCACTCCCGTTTAATCCACGGCACAGACTGACATTCAGTCCCCATTCAGTCCCATTTCAGTCCATTCAGTCCCATGGAGTAGCAGCACTTAGAGGTGTGGCACTGAACTGCCGCGGGGTCCGTCGTCCTCAATACACCGACAATCTCAATACACCGTCGTCATCAATACACCGACAATTTCTTCAGGACATGCTCGAGTAGGCCAACCATTCTTTACTCTGCAGTCATTTCCTTTGGCGACCGGAAGTGTACATCTGTGGGGGAAATGTCCTGCTATTTGTGGAGGAAATGTCCTGCTGAGTTTAAAGGACGTTACGACCCAGTCATTGCCTGTTTTTATACCTGTACAGGGTTTGCTTTTGTGAGGTTATTAACCTTGTTAACATGTAGATTGTTTGTCCCGGGCAGCAATGAACCCACTGTTTTAGCATGTTCTAGCCAGAGGGGAAATAAAAGGATGTGGTAAAATTGACTGACAACTTGTGGAAAATTACAGCTATATTTGGTATATTTATTCAAGCTATTTTTAAGAATTAAGGGTGCGATATGGTTACAACTTGCATTCAACGAGTTCATGAATTATTGAGAATTTATTGTCATTATGAAATTTATTAAATATCTAAAAAACATAATTCAAATATTATGTTAAAAGCTGAAAATCCATTAAAAAAACCCCACTTATTATAAGAATAATCCATTAAGCTGAAAATTCAATTTTAAAATACCACATTCATTAACAAAACAAAACTACCCATCAAAGCTTAACCCATTTTATAGTTACTCTTCCCTGCTGAATTTAATTAAAATAAATTCTGGTTATGGCATGTTTAGATGTCAGCACAAATGTTTTTTTTAATTGTATGCACACGGATGAATGGTAATGTGTAGATCTGTCTTGTATCAATACCACGCTAATATATAAACCAAGGCTGCCACATAACCCAAGTTAACATGGTTTAACACAATAAATATTGACTGTTACAGTGTGAATTTGTAGTGTTGGTATTGAGTAAATGTGTAACATCCGACTGAAAATAGCAGTCCCAGTCATTTTCAGCAGTAAGGTATATACGTCTAACCTGATAACCATGGTAACTGTACTTTTATTTTAAAGGCTTAGCGAACTTTTAAGTCCTATTGAAGTCTGCAGGTCTACGAAGTCTTGCATGTCCTTTAATAAGAGGGTATAGCCAGCACCGGTAGTAATTTGTCCCCGTTAACAACGTACCACGTATCTCTTGTTTGTAGATTGCTGATAAAGTGTGCGCAGGTTTAGTGTTGGTGCTTGTACTGTTGTGGCGCCCGATCTGAGGGTGGAGAACAAAGGCCGTGTAGCTGATAGCCTTGCTGCCTTGAGAGTGTGGCTATCTCAGTAATCTGACCCACACCTGTAGGCTACCTGGGGTGGCTGGACTCTCGTTTCCTCTCCTGTCTTCTCTCACCCTCTCTCTCTCTCTTTCTCTCTCTTGCCCTCTCTCTCCCCCTTTCTCTCTATCTCTCTCTCTTGCCCTCCCTCTCCCCTTTCCTCTCTCTCTCTCTTGCCCTCTCTCTCTCTCCCTCTTTCTCTCTCTATCTCTATACCTCTTTCTCTCTCTCTTGCCCTCTCTCTCTCCCTCTTTCTCTCTCCCCTTCTCTAAATCTCTTGCCCTCTCTCTCCCTCTGTCTCTCTATCTCCCTCTTTCTCTCTCTCTTGCCCTCTCTATCCCTCTTTCTCTCTCCCTCTTTCTCTCTCCCTCTTTCTCTCTCTCCCTCTGTCTCTCCCTCTCTTTTTTCTCTCTCTCTTGCCCTCTCTCTAATATCCCTCTTTCTCTCTCTCCCTCTTTCTCTCCCTCTCTCTCTCTCTCTCTCTCTCTCTCTCTCTCTCTCTCTCCATTTTTTCTTCTCGCTCTCTTTCCATGATGTATCTTCCCATTCTTGCTTTATATTTTGTATTCTGTTTCTATCATTTTTATTTTTTTTCTCTTTCTCTCATCATTCTCTTTCTCATTCATCTCACTAATTTTTTCCTGCTCTCATCTGTTTATTTCTGCATTCTTCTTTTTTTCATTATTTATTTTCATATTTTCTATAATTTATCTATTCAATATCTTATACCATATTCTTTCTTTCTAATTCGTTTTCATGTGTCCTAACCCCCCTCTCTTTAACCCCCCTCTCTCTC
>JAVCKZ010072932.1:0-13592 GCA_034780755.1 Lepetodrilus elevatus
GAGGTACAATAGCTATTATGTGTATGCTAAGAGCATGTACTTTGCATTTTTAACTCTAATTTGGTCCAAAACGACAATTTAATCTGTGTCAGACTGTGATCGTATGCCTTTAATAGTGACAAGAATCCTTCACATATCACAGTTCTAAACGTTATACATTAAGAAATACTGTATTCCAAAAAATACTACCCTTTAAATCTTACGTACTGCGCTTTATTATCAGAAAATAACGTATCTGTAAGATTGGATACGTTGACATGTAAATTAATGTTTTAATTAACATTAGATGAACACAGTCGATTTTAACCGTTCTCCCCCTGGTGGCATATTCTACTAGTATACCTGTCTGTCTGCAAACACCAGGATGTTGACCGTGGGATCTGTGGCGTAGTCGTCGTTGCCGTCAGTGATGATGGTGCCGTACAGAAACGCCAGATCATCACTGTCTGGGTGGGAGAGTTGTACTTGCTTCTTCACAGCAGCTGTCGGCAACAACAATTATTATAGTAGGCTTAACTTTGCTGCATGTGCCAGTCGTATTTTGGTGCCTATTCATGGGGCATATATTCTCGATATTCTAATTAGACTAAGAACGCGCGTGACATTTTGATAGTGCAACTATACGAATCGTTAGGAGTGTCGTAAGAAGTTAAGAACATTTGAAGAATATGGCCCCACGTTATCTTGGAGTTGGCAACATCCGCCTCGATTCGGATGCCCACACGACCACTTTGAAAATGTCAAAAGGGTCGTGGGAAAACATTGGATTCTCTACTTACACGTTATAAGGTCGGCGATGTCGACGACGGCTTGTATCCTGGATGTCTTCAGAGGAACTCCGGCGTCAGCTTCAGTCAACAACGCGTAGAACGCACCCCCGTAGCTGACATCCACCGTCACTGCGCCCAGTCCTGGGACATCTACAGGAACGTCTGGAGGTACATCATCATCAACATTGCAAGTCAGATCTCCCGTAGAAGAAACATAGTTTCAAAGAAATATGCATAAAAAGCCAATGGCACGTGCATCCATGATAGTGTACATGTTTTGACTGATTTGAGATGTTATAACATCGTTTGCCATAGTATAAAACGAAAGTCGTAGCGATCTGTTCATTATGGAAGTGAAGAACATATTATATTTGCTAGATAGGATAATGGTTTAATAATAATGTGAATGTCATAGTGCAATCACAGAACACGCCTTATACAATTTCAATGGAGATATACGTTAGATATCAATGTATTGGATGGCATTCACCTGTAGCAAACACGAAGGCAGGAACACTGTGGAATCGTACTGCTCCTGTTTGCCCGCTCCCCGATCCCGACTTCCCCGCGGGACTGTACTCCACAAACGCCTCCACCAGGCCGCAAGGGCATTGGATCCCCACCCTCGTCTCAGGGGAGGTAACTGTCTTCACCAAGCCGTTATCCACGGCATATCTTCCCAGTGCAATAATGGCATGGCCGCACATGGTGCTGTATCCGTCGTTGTGCATGAAGATCACCGCGATGTCGGCTCCCTCTACATCCGGTTTGACCAAGATGGCTCCGTACATGTCGAAGTGACCTCGAGGTTCGAACATCAGCAGCTTTCGGTAGTGGTCCAGGTGTTTCTTTATGTATCGTATCTTGTGGAGAATTGTGGCGCCCGTGGGTTCTGGGAAACCGGAAGTGACGATTCTCAGGGGTTCGCCGGCGGTGTGCATTTCGACTGTTGTGAGGTGGACATCTTCTCCGAATGGCGACGTGAACACGGAGCTGGACATGTTGAATTAAGGCGCGTGAGAACCTCGGAACTAATTCTGTGAGAGAGAGACAAGTACAACATTATAAATTTGAGCCATGATCATACAAATGTTTGCAGATGCAAAATGTATAATACATATATTACCTACTTCTGTTCTATTTTCTAACAACACCTTGTACATTCGGCCATTAATAATTATAACACCACGATCACAAATAGACGTACTGAGCATCGTGAAAAATATTAATATTTAAATAATTATGAACGCGCATGCTAGTTATAGATGACATGCATATTAACGCGTCCAATACATCACACGAACCTACCTCAAGGCAAATATCACCACAATGCCTATTACGCTTCCTGACAGGAATAACCTATGTAGGCTATTATAGCCAATTAGGCTAAGTACTATCAGTTGACTATGTCACCACATTCATTCTTGACTCATCCTTATACTGTGGCTGGCAATTCAAGCATACGTTACAAGCACTGCAATGAATACTGTAACAGATAACTTGTATACAAGAAGAAGAAGATATTAATAAACTATTCTTCTTCTTCTTCTTCTTCTTCCTATTCTTCTTGTATTCCATTTCATCACGTGCCGGTACATATATCATTTGTCCTAACCACATGCATCCTATCACACAAAGGATATCCAATTACACTCAGGACTCGCTGCATAGTACCGCAATGAAGTGTGAACGTAATTAAAGTACCCCTGTGTGCGAGGATGAACCACATGATGATTTAGGGCTGTATGCATGGATTCTAGGGAAGGGGAGGATAAGGAGGGCTGGGGGAAGTTCAAAATAGATTGTATATGAAATGAGTTAAAACCAGTTGGACCGGTGGAAAATGTAGCTCAAATGCAAATAATTTCAGGTAAAATAAGCTTGACCGTAAAATATGTTTTTAAAATATAATACGTGACAGTATGCCTTTAAACTACGCTGACCACTCCGTAATATTAATTCTGAAGTGTATGGCAATGTCATACATGACTCCCAGTACAAGCAGTGGAATGTCTGTCAGATGTCTGACGCTCCAGCTTCTGCGTTTGTGCTTGATTTGGAATATTTTATACAAAGAATAATAGTAAGTTAGTCACAATAATTTAGTTTTTCTATCAAATAAGCCCCCCGACAGCTTCAAAACTTGCAGTATTTATAACTGCCAAACTGGTACTGGTACCTTATATAAAAAGGTCTATTTTCAACCAAGACTACTCAGATCTTTGAATATATCATACATTCACATTAGGTATACACATGGACCATAGCAATTATAAGAAAGTTATTGTTCATATTAATGGTCATAAATGTCCAGGAAAAGGTTAGTATTTTCATCAGAAAACTACATCAATTCTGCTCTAGATCTTGAATGAACAATTTAGAACAGGGCATACATGATTTAGTAAGCGTGCTAGATTATATATTTAATATATTGAATACAAACTTAAAGCGAATACGTCGATGTCATTTCGAAATAAGAATTTCCGGAAGTTCCTCATAAACAGACCGAGGATATAAACACAAATAACCTGTTTTCCTTAAACACACTCCCAAACACCGAACAGGGATTATGCTTACTGTAAACCTGTCGATCACGCGATTCGAATCCGATCACTTCTACAGAAATCTTCGCCTGGACACAATATGGAACCCATCGTCATTTATAAATGGAGCACAATGTTCTCACAGAGTCGACTCGGAGCTTCGTACTTATGAATGGGCGCTGACATCGAGTCAAGTGTAGGGATTGTAGTGTAAATAGACCCCGACACATTCAGTTAATACGAGTCTAAGAACTGTTAATTCTCTCGATCCTGGTTTACCGCACCCCCTTACAACGCACATACATACAGATAGATTCAATTTAATCGAGGACAAAATATCTATTCTTTCATTGCAGAATAGTTTAACATTCTTCCACGTGCCTTTAATCCGTGCTTGGTGACCGCCATGTATCCGCATTGTTGTCTGCCCAATAGGAACTGTTAAGATTCTGCTGTGGAGCAGACTTACTTTCTCTTACGGACAATGTATATAAATGTGTACCACTGGGGTATGAATATCGGAGTTGGGGGTGGGTTAAGCTGCTAAACGTTAACCTAGTAAAAAACGTTAAACAGGGAGGGGCTATGGGTGTAGAACAAGCTCTAAATGAAACACTTTCTAGAATCGGGTCATTTACCTCCCGGATCTGCGTATAAACAGAGAGATTCCTTAACGAAGCGGAGACTGTGAATTGAGAACATCCAAAGCGGAGACTTACTTTAGTCAGTTTCGTGAAAATCAATTTAGTCGGAATGTACAACCGGATTACGTTATGAAGATCCATGTCTGACTTCCTTGTGTGACTTGTCGTTTAATATTGAACTAAAATAAACTACTTCATGACGTCCAACTCGTTGAAGAAGACGTAACAAGTGAATTGACGTTGTAAGCCGGGATCTTAAGAACTAATCTAGGTGCCCTAGATAGATATTTCATGAGCTGACTTGTGTAACGAACAAAGTAAATACTTATTTAACTATATCTGACGGATTGAAAACAAAATGGATCTACGTTCCAACGAGAAATGCAAGAAGTTCACATCCGCCTGCTTGAACCGCGAACTTAAGAGTCACCAGATGAACAGTGTGCAGGACCGTCTTCTGAAGACGTCAAACAACAAGGTGGAGAAGAGTCTCCAGAAGGAGTGGAAGACTCAGAGGTCCCAGCACGAGGGCCTCAAGAGGGAGCAGACGTCAATAATGAAGAGGACTCCCAGCATCTCCGACTGGATGAAGCAGAACCAGAGACACCTCGACGCGTGGAAGGAGAGGGAGAGGCAGGCCCTGGAGCGGAGACACAAGTAAGTGCAGAGCCATGTCCCCCATGAGCGCACCATGTGTGAGGAGTTGGCGCTCTATAACAATTGTGTTCTTGTGGTTCTTGCTGATCTTCATGGTCTTCTCGTTCTCGTTCTTGTTATCGTTCTTGTTCTTCTTGCTCTTCTTGTTCTTCTTGTTCTTCTTGTTCTTCTTGTTCTTCTTGTCCTTCTTGTTCTTCTTGTTCTTCTTGTTCTTGTTCTTTTCCTTCTTGTTCTTCTTGTTCTTCTTGTTCTTCTTGTTCTTGTCCTTCTTGTTCTTGTTCTTGTTCCTCTTGTTGTTGTTGTTTCTCTTGTTCTTGTTCTTCTTGTTGTTATTATTCTTGTTGCTCTTGTTGTTGTTCCTGTTCCTGTTGTTGTTGTTGTTGTTGTTTTTGTTCCCTTGTTCTTCTTCGTCTTGTTCTTGTTGTTCTTGTTCCTATTGCTTTTGTTATTATTGTTATTGTTGTTCTACTTCTTGTTCTCCGCCTCATCTTTTTTTCTTCTACTACTACAACACTACAAGACCACTTACGAGAGGGTTATGATTACGTAGTGGATACGAGATCCACATAAAAGAGTCCCGAGATTGGACTGTGGAATTATTGAGCATTTACATTCCTAAAAAGCGACATCATGGTGGTTTCTTCTGGCTGGTAAATGATTAGGAAACAATATCTACCATATAGCCTCGTTGATGCGGTACGAGCGTCAACGCAAAGCATAGTTTGCACATTCCATCAATTAAATGTCTGCCCTTACTTTCAGATATTCTATTCGCCAGTACAAGGTTCCTCTAGAGAAGGTCACGGACCCTGATGATTCAGAAACTGACGAGTACCCGGGTCCGTCGCGCCCGCGCACGGGATCTATGGTCAGGAGAGTCCACAGTATGATAGAACGCCCTAAGACCTCGTGCTCTAGGGATGTTGCCTCCAGGAGGAAATCTACTTTCCCTGAGCATGCGCGTGTGCCCATAAATCATAGGAGGCATTCTACAGCCGCACATCGTTTCCGGGATTTCAGTTCCTCAGACGATGACGTGTTTTAGGTCTGAGGACTGTGGATATAATTATATGGTGCCAAAAGAAATGTGATGACAGCTGCGGTGGTTTGTGATCAGTCGGTATGGATGACACATATTAAGGTTCGAGGAGCATTTCTCGACATGGTTTTATGTTCATGTATACTGAGGTGTACGTCCACAAATCACGGTACACTGGCGACAATTGTGGCGCAACCAAAAACCAGGAAGGTGGATGTAACTTGTCAAGCAGAGTTATATATTATCATATTAGTATATGAACACCAAGCTCTCTTCAGAATGCCATACTGGTTTCGCATTCTTTATCTAAAGGCTAATAATGTTACAATACTATTATTGAACTCTCACCTTTGATCAATATGGGAAGTGCTTATCTACAGAGATGTGAAAAATTATCCACAATTAATACTTGTACTACATAATGGTTAATGCCTCCCATGAAATAATGTTCACGGTCGACTTAGCCTCGGACATGTGCTTCAGATGTAGGTATACTCGTACCTTGACATATTCATACCCTGACATACTCGTACCCTGATATCCTCGTACCCTGATATTCTCGTATCCTGTAGTGTACATATATTCTCTCTATGGTTACATAGACAATCAAGTACGACACCGGTTTGGCAATCGAATGTGGTGGTTGTGGTTGTGATGGTGGTTGTTGTTGTTGTTGAATGAACAACTTCCCATTCCCAAACCAACCACCTCATGGATTAGCCACTGTTATACAAGTATATTTCAAAATAATAGCCTACTACCTCAGTAACTCAGGGTTGCTTTCTACAGCTTTTGTCATTCATGTCTGATATAGATACTAGTATACTACATGAAGTATGCATACTTCGCAATGTAGCCTACAAATTAAGGGCCAAACTATGTATAAAGCAGTCTTATTGTATCATTACCTGTAATTCTTTCCATTAAAATATTCCACAATATTGTTTTAATATCTAGTTAAAGAGTTCCATCATTTATGGTGTATCCAATTTGAATAAACTTACGTAAAATGTTGATATTGTCGTAGTGGGGAATTACATGTTTTAACTGTTGCTATCTTCACCAAATGTTGGAAAGGTAATTCTGGGGATGGTAGACATAATGGAGACATTGAATTCCTATGATAATTCGTCATTATACTAACAAATGTGTTTATGAAACCTCATATTGCTTTTATTGAACATCCGTCATTAATGGTGGATCTAATTGGAAGAAGCGTTAGTAAAATGTTGATATGGAATATTGTAGGTATACTTCCCATGATTTTTCGTCACCATAATAGCAATTTGTTTACGAAACCTGATAGTGTTAGTATTGAAAGACACCAATACCTCATACATTCACTACAACACCGACAGGTTAAATTTCACTGTATTTCATGACGCATATGTTACATCATAGTCGTCTGAAACGTCAACATACAAACAACATAGCATCCTCGAAGCACAGACCATTATGATTTTAAATAGGCATAGTCCGTGTTTCTAGGTTGCCCACATAGTGACAATATCTCCATCCTCGGAACACAGGTCATTATGACTACAGCTAACCTCCGTCAAATATGTTATCCAGGTTATATGTAGTCATAAATGCCCTGAGTGTCGAGGATGCAGCACAGCATATTTTTATTCCATAGATTCATCACGACCTTCTATGCTAACTTCATTCCGACTCGAGATAAACAATAATTCGTATACACATTAGTTTTATCGGTGTTCAGGACGTATTAGCAGTAATAAATAAATATCATGAAGGAAATGCTTTTATATTGATTTGGTCATTGCCGTTTCATTGCCATAGATACGGTAATAACTTCCTCTGCGCACATTCTGTTCACCTAATAAATTGTCATTATAAACTGATAAAGCCCCAGTTGTTGAGCCGGAGAAAGCTGCACTATTCCCGCTAGACGTCAATCAGCCTCAGTACAAGGGAACCAGTTTTGAGATGCACTATTAGCGCATTTTCAGCACTGAGCAGGGTATGACACTGGTAATGACGTACTAAACTGGTCGCTGGCACATATGGAAATATCGCTGCGTGACGGAGCGACTTGTATTGCGACGACGACGGATACACGTGCATGTGTCGTGTCATGCTCTACCCTACCTACAGCGCTTGGCCACTCCCATCCTCGAAAACACAGGCCAATATGACTACACTCATATTTGACGAAGGTTAGTGTAGTAATAATGGCCTGTGTTTTCGAGGATGGGCTTATCCAGACTCTTGGAATATGGAAGCGTCCGGAGAAGCCAGGCGCTGTAGATAGGACATGGTGTGGTGTGGGTTATTATGGCTATCAACTGTAGTCGGACGAGAGACTAGTAGTACGCCTAATAATAAGACACATTGCATTTCTCTACCAACAATGGTAACACTACATGTACATGGACTGGACACGACCACATAACACGTTGCAGCATATATATATACTGAAAGACTATGAAAACGCACCACTCAGAAAATGGGTCATAATTTCTTTATAAGGAAATAAAAATAGCTGAATGTGACACGTTGCAGCATATATACATTGAACGGTGTTATTAGTGTCTGTGTAATACAGCGTAAGACTATTATGCTCTTCTTAATTGTTGCCTTTGTTGTTGGCATATATAGGCTACCATTGCAGGATTTATTTATTGCTGCTGTTGTTGTTGATGTTGTTGTTGTTGTGGTGGTGGTGGTGGTGCGATGGTTTCAAAAGTGTAAGTGACTTAAAATTGGCATTTCACGTCATTTTCCAATTGAGCACAATTCTGGCTATCTACTTTGAGTACCGTAACTACACCGCTGTGTTACTATATCACCCACCACCGACGGTTCAGACAAATCAAGGATTATTACCCGGAACTGGGTACCATCGAGCAAAAACTTTCAACATCGTGACTTATAGAATTCGTGTCGCTGTAAAATATTCTGTCGACAGTTGAGCAACCCGAATATGGACCGGTAATAACGTACGGTTATCGAACGTCCACCCGTATTGATACACACGGGTACCTCCCGCCAGGTTATAATTACGGGGTGTTATTATGGCCAGTATATACCGGTCAATGAGGCGTGACACATTCATACACGGTTATGTACTATATAGCAACCAGGAAGTACTACGTCAAATGATGGTTTAATCCAATGAGCACATCTACGCAGGATCGTTATTTACCATTACGAGTAGGCCTACCCTTATTGGGGTAGATGTATTATAGTACTAGTATACGATATTGGGTTATTTCCCGATCTATAAATGTAACGCAATTTCAGCAGCTATCCATTCTGAGCTCCCCACCGTAGTTGTATTCTACGTTACAAGATTATGACCAATTACGTCAATGACCGTAGTCTATATAGAGGAATGAAAGTCCATGATGGATATAAGACCGTAGCTGTCAAGTCATATAGAGGAACAACAGTCCATGATATAGATAAGACCGTAGACAGTCAAAAGAGGAACGAAAATCCACGATGGATACAAGACCGTAGACAGTCAAAAGAGGAACGAAAGTCCATGGTGGATATAAGACCGTAGAACGTCTATAGAGGAACGAAAGTCTATGATGGATATGGCCGTAGATAGTCAAAAGATGAATGAAAGTCCATGGTGGATATAAGACCGTAGAAAGTCTATAGAGGAACGAAAATCCACGATGGATAAAAGACCGTAGACAGTCGGTACGAAAGTCCATGGTGGATATAAGACCGTAGACAGTCAAAAGAGGAACGAAAATCCACGATGGATAAAAGATCGTAGATATAAGGCCGTAGGAGGTCTATAAAGGAACAAAAGTCCATGGTGGATATAAGATAATATAACCGTAGTCTATAGAGGAATGAAAGTATACGATGGATATATGACCGTAGAAGTCTAATAGATACAATATCACATGGTCGCATCATATGAAGGATATGATTAGTTATTCCAGGATGATTCGTATTTACCCCCCATATTCTGTATATAGGATAGTACTACAGTTATAATTAGTCGCAGGTTTACCAATAATATTCTTGTATATTTATTAGCTAGCTTGGAATGGTTAATCGTAATTTTCATGCGAAAAGCGGATATTGCAGATAATATATCATCCTCGAAACGAAACGCTGGCCATCACGACTACGTACTTAACATCCGTTAAATATTTGACGGATGTTAACCAGTCATAATGGCCGGGGTTTCGATGATGATAATTAGACTGTCTATACCGTCACATATCCAAACCGACAGGCGTGGGATAGTGGACATGATAGTTCCCAGCTTAACCAGATTGCTCATTGTTAAAGTGGAAGATCATCACCTGATTACGTGTACTTCGAGTACTGTTTACAATAAAGATTTAAACTTCGCCGTATGGTCTTTGCATGGCATCACCTATTCTAATCCGCTATATACAATTGAATATGAATCTTAAAAAAACACACACACTATTTCTCTTTTCTAATAAGATTTTCATCCGACGCCTAATACAGTAATACACCTTACGTCTGATTTGGCACAACATCACATCCAACTCTGATACGTATCATTGTTTATATCCAACCAACACAATCCTAAACTACAACATTATTGAAATGCACACAGCAGTACTCAACTCCACTCAACTTGGCTCCACGCGTGCACCAGAAGATAACAAACAAGACACAGCAGTAAGTTGAGATACATATATCTTAATAACTCGCAAAGGTAATATACTAGTATGCAGATTTAAATTTTCCAACACTCTCCAAAACCACAGTCAGGGGATTATCGGGTCCGTATATATATATATACATTAGTGCTTGCCACGCTTTCCGCTATTCGACTTCGACGAGCATTCTGTATTGAAAGGCGCCCGGGAGACGCACAAAAGCCAAACACGCATGTAAAACCGGCGAGGCATTGACTGCATGGAAAGTGTTATCTGGTCTAAGGGGTTGGCCAACAAGGTAAACCGCTGTAGAACCGTACGCCAACGACACCCGTGTGTCACCTGGATACAATTCCCGCTCTCAAAGGCCTACACAATAAATTGCTTGGAAATACCCGAGCTTGAGGTATCGGCTCTTGTATGAAGTGGTTTGCTTCGGTCAGCTGATATGAGAAACTGGTCAAGAGTTAATGGACCCATTTATGAAGGCTTGACCAATAATGTAGCTTCTTTATGTTGACGTTTAGTACTAGTGTTTCCAAGTACATGCATGCGTGGAGGAGGCGACCTTTCCAAGCAAGGCGTGAAACAAGGTGACGAAAAACGAGTGCTACACCCTTGACTGTTAATGAAGAAGTTCGAACTTTTTGAAGACGTTCTGAAGTTTACTAAGCGACCTTCAGGATTCTCCCCGAATTAAGGACTTGAAGAGAGTGACATCCTTTTGGGCAAACTACAGGGTATGTTATTAGCTACTGTTAAGTAATTTATTTTAGGAAAGTTGAAAATGCAGGCTGTTTCACTTTTACATTTACAACAATAACTCATTGCCTGTTTTCAATTTCTAAATTAGCAGAATAAATATATGTCTATCTAATAAATAAGATGCAGTAGTAGTAGTAGTAGTAGTAGTAGTAGTAGTAGTAGTAGTAGTAGTAGTAGTAGTAATAATACGTAGTAGTAGTAGTGGTTGTGGTGGTGGTGGTGGTAGTAGTAGTATCAGCAGTAGCAGCAGCAGCAGTAGTAGTAGTAGTAGTAGTAGTGCTAGTAGTAGGAGATATTCCAGTGAGCTAGCACTATAAAAACTGGTGGAAATCCAGACTAGTACAAGCTGTACATATGCATGCAAGCCATGATGTGAGTGAACAAATCTTGAAAGTAACTTTAAATCCTAAATCAATTAACCAACCAAGTAGTAAGGCTATGAGGTACGAGCTGTGATTGTGGTGTTATAGTAGTAGTAGCAGGAGTAGAAACATCAATACCGTACTCCTTGATAACGTGTTATACATATATTTTATGGTATTTAACCAAGACAACAAAATGTGTGTTGTAAATCCCATTTAACCATATACTTTCGCACGCATGGACACAGAGATACAAATGTTTTTATTAAATATGGAGGTTATTTACTTCCCGTTAATGAAAGAGATAACAGGTCGAACAATGAACATTATTTTGTTTATCCTAATCTTCACCTACAAACTGAGCTGCGTGTCACTCACATAATATATAAAGGGGGATTTGTCATTTGGTTTAGAACCGGAGTAGTACCATAAATCTCAGTTACAATTCTTTGTTGCTTATCATCCAGTAAACATTTACGAAAGCTTGTAAGCAAGACGAAGTTAACTTTACATTATTTACGAGACCAATTCATGACGAAAGTATTTCCTATATCATATCAGTATCCTGTGTGTGTCTAGATTGAATAAATAAATGACTCGCATATCACAATGGAGATCTAGAAAGACGTAAAAGTTTAAAGATTATAAATTAAATCAATAAACGTACTTAAAGATATATAGCCCACGTCAGAAGTTTAAATGGAGATACAGGTAGATAGTTTCCTGCTGAGGAAACCATTAGAGCTTATAAAATGTCAATATCATGCAGTATTTAAATCCATTCTTAAGAAACACGCATCTATAGTGTTGTAATCTATAACGTTTCATATTAAATGAAGAATACATTTTTATGATACAATTACAATGAAATTTCCTCTATAACATTATAGAAAATATTTGCAATATCAGAGTTATACTACATGTTTACAGTGAACAATAGATTGTAAAACTTGTCTTAAATGTATCCTATCCATAGCACGTGTTAAATTTAGTTTGCTCCAGGATGCGTTTACCGTATACTTATTTATTTGAGTAAGTATATACCACTAGCAAATGCTAACATACTATAAAGTACATGTCACCTACATGTATAGTTATTATAAATATAATATCTATATCTGGAAAACATTTGTTACGGTTGTGATAGTTACGCGTGTTGATTGTGTATCGTATGAGTTATTATTCATGCATTATTAATATAACAGGATATACGCCATTATGACCTCGAGATATCTTAATAAAATGAACCACGTAAACTCGAATTCAAGTCAATAACACAAACCAATATAACTTGCAAGTATATGCAAATACATCGTTACTTTATATAAAATCGCCAAGGGTACAATCTATACAGAACATAATTTTGTATATAATGATGTATGTAATTTCAAGGAATTGTACAGTATATATACACAAAGTGCAAATGACATACGTGCACATACTGTCGTAATTTCTCAAAGCGAGGTCGTTACTTAAAGCTTTAACGAAAGTAGAGCTAAGATGTAGTGATATATTCCTGTTGCCTTTTGTGTTTGGAATGAAAGGGGGCCATATCGTGTTTCTACGGTGGTCATAAGTATATCGAGTTTACTGATAATTAACCGAGGCCATGGGAAAATGTGTTTTGGATCATTTAGTACCACTGGATTGGTGGACGAATGGCCCCACTCATCAGATATTCAAGCCAGCGTAAGACAACTAGTTATCAGTGAAAATAACTTCGATATCAGTTGAGCAAATTCGATATCAATTGCGTGGGATAGTTCATTAGAATGTTATAAACTAGCATATCGGCGCAGCCAGCAGAAACATAAAACAAAAACATATATTCTCACGATCAACTTAAAAATACAAACAAGAAAAGGCATACTAGGAAATAAATACACCATGAGAGGGCATTGATATCCTGTATTAGTATCGCTTCTCGTCGAGTCTGTGCATGCTTTCTTAGAAATGAACAAACAGAAAACAAAACAAACAATATCCATTCCCTAATTAATTTATAAATTATTACCTCCTGCCAATTTACAACAATTATCTATTTTAACTTAACAACAACAATTATTTAGAAATGTATAATACCATACCTAGCATTTCTCGCATTCATTTCAACCTACCGTAATTACTCTAATTATTCGTACGCTCTAATAGTTCGTACACCTAAATTAGTTGCCGAAAATAATTTTTTTC
>JAVCKZ010072943.1:0-27247 GCA_034780755.1 Lepetodrilus elevatus
CCAGATTTAATATCTATGCGTATTTCTCAATTTTTAGTGCGTAAATTACGCGGATACACGCCTTATCTGGGCTACTGATAATAAATGTATAATTATAATAATAATAATAATAATAGATTTCTGTTTAATTGCTAATGCATTATTTCTAATGTGTTGCCAACTGATTGCAGGTCCTCCCATCAACAAGGCCAAGGTGTACTTCAGCCAGACAGAAAGTTCACACGATGAATCCTCAGCCGGGTCCAAGAGACTGAACACGGAGCGACGCAGTATCATGTCCGACCAAGACGACACCCATCCCCCCAGATATGACAGTCTGCGCTCATGAGATCCCCCCACCCACTAGATACAACAACAGTCTGCCCTAACGAGGCTCAAGGAGTCCCAGAACGCTATATTAGAAGTCTATGTGCTTTCAGATATGAATGAGTGTGTATGCATCCAGCTGTGTGGGTGTGGGTGTGTGCGCATGTGGAGGTGTGTGTGTGTGGAGGTGTGTGTTTTGTTTCCATATGTTGCAACAACATAGAATGACCTCATGCATAGGAACTTTCTTCATCTAAAGATCAGTATTGGCCTGTGTGAGTGTGAACAGTGTTGTAAATGGTGTGTTACATTCCTGATATTACAGGTGAAGATGACGAGAAAGTGTGAAGCAGTGAATACCAGGTAGCTAATGCATCGTTATCTCTATTTCTATGTCAATCCATGTCATTTTTAGACAATATATCTGAGGTGCGTTCAAGCTGCACTACTATATTACTACACTACACTATGCTACACTACACAACACAACACTACACACTACACACTACACTACACTACTTTTCTACAAAGTAGTAGTTGGCTGAACGGGTTAGTGGGAAATTAACAGGAAATCGGTCTGCGCATGCGTTCGCTACAAAACACTATGGGGTCAAGACCTCCATCTTACTTTTGCTCTTCCTACAAATAATACGTGGTACAGACCTGTAGCAATAGTTCATATATAGCGTATGTATTGCTGGCTGAACGGCTTCAGTAGGCTATGTAGCAAAAAGAAGTGGAGCCTGAATGCACCTCAGTAGTTTCCACTAAAGGAACTGAGTGAGTTAACACAGAGTTTCGAATACGCATACGAGCGTCGAGAGGCGAAAGCACATTATAGACCAGTATGGTATAATGCTATTAAAACGCCTAGCACAATCACCAGACACATGCATGTATTCTGTGCATATTCAATACTCCAAGCTGGCTTATAAGAAAGTTGTTTATGGTGCATGTGCATATATATATATTTTTTTGGACCTGATTATTGTAAATGAAGAGGGAAATTATTCTGTAATAATTCAATTTTGGAATATTTACTTTGAGAGTTGTACTTGGTCTTTGGCATGATGTTTTCTATTTAAATTAATTGTCCTTGAAACATCTGAAAATTCACAAGAGTGGAACACGGACAAGTTTGGAATGATGTGTTGAACAAAAATTAATGCAAATGCATGAAATAGATCATATAGGATTTTTGTTTATACTTTTAAATGCACTTTGATAATTGAAATGATAAGTTTCCCTGTGTACACTACATGTATGTTGATAATATATTATTGCACACAAAATGCACAAGTTGAGGGATTGTTTTTCTTTTCAACGAGATTATGGGATCCTACATCAATATGTATTGTACATATTTATCTAAAATAATGTATTGTTATGAAACTAATCCTTGTGGACTTTGTTATTTCCATGATCCATTAAGTTGCTCCCTACTTGATTATAATACTAATCAAAACCACATCTTTGGGACATCTCAGGTTGCCTCCAGCATGGAGAGGGTTAAATTAGCCTACTCCATGCTTGACAATCAAAGTACCGATATGTCTTGAGGGCATCTCCGGTTAAATGAACAAGATCCTGCTTGATAGATCAGTCATGTTGCTTTAAAGCATCTCTGGTTGTCTCCAACAAAGTGATTTTTTTTTTTTATGAGTCATTTTTCAAGCCATTCTTGTAGGTAGCTTTCGTATTTATGCAACCTCTTTGAGATGTGTTTGTATTCTTCACAATCTAATTAAAATTAGATCTCCTTTCGCTCCATTTTGATATTCCTTTCCTGCAATGTTTAACTAGCAGTACCCTTTCCTAAGTGCCAGTTTTAGATCTGCTTTTAACTCTCGTACCGCTACCTTGGGCCTTCGAGATCCAGCGTCACATTCAAACTCAATGTATGTGAAATAAAGGTAACGGAGAGAGGGTTACTGATGCTGTATTCATCGAGATATTTCTTACTGTGTTCCAATGTTTTGTCGGCAACGATTTATTCCAATATCCAGTCATTGATTGCTCTTTTGTGTGTATATATACTGGAAATTTGTCAGGGTCGTTGTTATGTTGTTTTGTTTTGTACCAACTCCTATGCAATACTTGCTATATATTCTCCAGTCAGTTGAACATGAACATTTAACATTAATGATGCAGTGTTATTTCTGTTCCATACTATCTATTTAGTGCTTTAATTTTTGTTTTCAATATTGTATATACTTATTCATACTTGACTTGTATTTGTTTCTTTGGATATGAATTTTGTGTTATATGAAAACAATGAATTACAAACAACATGAACAATGCAATGATGTAAGCATTAAAAAAAACATAAAATCGTTATTATACATTTTAGTTTATATCTATATTTTGCATTAATATATTTTCAGGATTTAACCTTTAAAGGCATACTACCGAGTATCACAGATTAAGTTGCCATTTTGGACCGAATTGGGTGTTACAAATGCAAAGTTCATGCACTTAACATACATTGTACTTGTATTAAAATTCTTGTATACCACCAAACTAATCGAACACTGTTAAAATAACCTTTCACAACCACTGGCACCAAAAAGTATCATCCTCAAAGTGTGTGATAAAAGCTTGCAATCGTGTAAACAAATCATATCAAAGTTGTTTGTGAGATTATGAGAAAAAAAAAGTAGAAAATTAAATTACATATCTTATGAATTGCATAATGTAAAATAATGGTGTTTCTACTGAAATTATCTCCAAGCTGAAAACAGCGAAATAAAGCCTATTGAAAGTCAACTTTGTCTTGAGTGTTTCATGTCCTGAGTAAGTACATTTGATACCCAAAATGTGCGGTGCTTCTAGTGATTTAATTGGTTGAGAGATGTCCTGGAAAAACTTGTACACCCTGCTTTGGTCGTGGTCCAGTTGTGACCTTATGATCAGCGTCGTCATGGCAACTGCCCTCAACTCGTAAGTTAGAAAAGACATTCTACGATTGTTCTATGAAACTTGGGCCTAGAGGCCTGTTAAGAAGGGCGAGTTTACGCGAGGTATCGTGTGACGTCACACATGAAGTATGAACGTTTCCAAGGCGATTTCATACGTGTACTCGCGGGTTCGCGCCCTCCTGAACAGGCCTCTGATCTCTTCACTTTTCCACTAAAAGGAGATCCTTCGGAAATATCAACTCGTTTGGAAGAAAACATACCTGTACTTAATTTAGAATTACCAGCATGGAGCCCCTAGACCCCCCCCGACTTGTTTTCTGTTGAAATCAGTCCTGGGACTTCAGACACTTTTCAGGGGTGGTCCTGTTTATTGCCAATATAAGAAATGTGTCAACCTATCAATGGCATGTAACTGTTGGCTACTGATGCTACACCATTTTTGTAATAAAAAATATCATAGTTTTTTACAAAAGGGTGTAATATACTTTGAAACGACACCATTTTTGTAATAAAAAACTATCATATTTTTTTATAAAAGGTTGTAAGATACGAATATAAGTCCAACTAGGTGTCGGGTCCTGGGACTTCGGACAGTGGTCCTGGTACATCAGTTATTATAAAAATGCACCGCCTGTCATTACAAATTAATTGCAGTAGCACATGACCATATACTTTAGGTGCATACCCAATTTTCTACCTGAAAATATGCTTGCGTCAAGATATATAAATATTCTGGCGACGTGCTAAACGCAGTTGCAGAAAACATTACAATCACAACTTTTTATGCAGATATGCAATTGGTTAAAGGTCATGTTCGAACGATGCAATGTCCGAAGTCCGAGGACTACTCTATCATGCCTTGCATTATGAAAACAACACCAAGACTTGCCATGTTTAAAGGTAAATGAATTTATTACAATCCATGATATGTATGTACACAAGATGTGAACATCTCCATAAAATCATCGTCGTTATCATTCATAGTATTGCAAATAATTCTCTGTACATTTGATGAAGGAAACGGAACCTAAGAACACATCATAACCAAAAAACATTTTTGTTAACAGGATTAAAAAAAATGCTCCAATTCTTTCAACGTCACATGTCAAACTTCGACAGCAATACATAATTGTCTTTGGCAACAAAATGTAACAAAACAATTATTAAAACATGGTATTATAAATACACAACTTTGATATCCATTGTTTATACATTTGTACAAAGATTAAACAGCTTAACATTTGATGCCCTGTGATGATATGACCATGTACAAGTGAGACTATACGTTTGTATTCTGGATTTCCAGGAAATATACAATCTACGCGTGATACTCATTATTTTTTGAATATCTTGTCTAATGGAGTTTGTGAAAACCAAAATTCTGCATTTTTAAGCAGTGAGTGAAAATGCACTTTCAGTATGGTCCATGAAGTCAATCTTTTTACAAAACAATAATAAAAAACATCTATTATCCTGGGGAAAATTTGTTTACACTGTACAATACTTCTGTAAAACATGTCGACCAAAATTGCATAACTACGATATCCAATAAGTAGTGCTAATTGATACATTTAGTTCTTATTTATGTTCCCTGGTTTATCCAGCATATAATGAAGATAACCTTAAACCATGAATCCTTTTTCAGCTTGTCAATATTATTTTGCTATTACATTTAAAGACATACATTCACATTTCGATGGTTATTTTTCCAAATTTGAATTATGTGCAATATAAATATGCTTATTATTACATCAAATCCATAGTTGAAGTACTGCATATTTGTAAAAGCATGCCTTTAAAATGTCCAACCATTACAAAGATGTATTTGGTGTTGATGAAGCATTCAGCACAAAGCAATCTATACAAGCTAAGTTTACCCACAGCTATAGTGCCTGCCTTGAATGTTTTAGAAACATAGTAAATACTGCAAAGTCGGCACAAAATAAAGAATTCAATGTTCCTCCATTCCAAATGAAAAAAATCCACATCACACTATACATACAATTCCACGGAAATGTTACGACACTAAGATCCAGTTCCATAGATTGATCATAGCAGTGCTAAGATAGCACTAGAGTTTCATCCTTGTACATGAATTAGACACAGACACAGTAAATTAGGGTATCTTCGATCGACTCCAGCAGGGAGAGAGTTTTAAGTATGAATGAAGGAATTATTGTTTTACGTCACAGTGGGAATCTTTCACCGATAGGTGATGAAGAGTTTTTAAGACTCCTGTATCGCGATCATAGTAAGTTACGACTCTCGTAGCACTATGATTATAGCGAGTTTAGACGAGACTCTCTTAGTATTACCAGCTTTCTGTTGAATGGGGCACATAAAGAAGAATGTACATCTATTATTTGTATTATTATTAATGTCTGGATTGTATGGTCTCTACCATTGAGAATTAATTTTCTTTCCACATGCACGTATGTTTGTTCCTAAGTCAAGTGGTAACTGACAAACTTGACAGATGTTTGTGATGGTCCAAGGCAGCTGTGGTATTCACTGAATGTTGAAATATTTGAAACAGTTGACCAAGACGATGTGTATACAAAAGAAAAATTCAATGTGTGAAAAGTTGATGAACGAGTCATATACATTGTTTGATGATTTGTATATGACATCTTGTTCTCCATGCAAAATAGCAACATGGCACTTTGCTACTCTGTGAAAATAATCCCATTTTATGATTTTGATTGAATTAATGTTTTACGTCGCGGCGGGAATATCTCACCCATAGGCGACGACACCCATTTTATGAAAACCTGGGCTATCTTGTACTAAACAACATACAGTATGTGTAAGGTTGGTTTGACTAACCTTAACGTTGCTGTGGGAATCGACTAACCTGAAGAGTTTCGCCTTTCATACAAGAGAACCCTGTTTCACGGAAATCTGACGACACTAACTTTCATATGTAAGACTGGTTATATCCACAGATAAATAGCAATGGTGATTTAGTTATATATGACCACCGTCCTTACACACAACATGTACACGCATAACTTTAGAATTGATAAGCAACTGTAAGCAATAACAAGAGGCATGACGAATACACTAAATATTACTAAAATGCCCATTTTGGCAGATTTCTAAATTACCACCCTCTGAAATGCAATTATGATTAAGGAAAAAAACACCAAGCAATGCATGTCATTGTAACCATATTAAAGTAAACCAGGCAAAATATGTTTTCACTTTATTCATAAATACTTATTTCCATGACCATGAATGCTTGACCTTTCTTTGTATCAATCATGTCTATTTCCAAGGGTAATCTAATTATACTGCACCAGATCGTTATGGAATTGTACCCCAAAAACCACACTCGGTCATGACCGTGACCTCATCAGACGACCCTGAAAAGTTCACTGTCCTTGACCTTTGAGACTAAAAGTTAATACTATGAACACATGGGCTGGTACTGACAAACCGAAGCATGCTAACATTACATTACAAAGGTAACTTCCATGGGTTCAAACTCAAGACCTCCAAATCGTATTTAATTTGTCGCATGCAAATTCCGTATCCGTAACCAATCAAAATAATACTGTCAGTGCTGACCTACTCTAGCAATGCAACTAAACATCACATACGTAACATCTAGCAACATTCATTAAATCGGTTTTGTCGAAAAACTTAAGTTTGGTAACAATTTTAGAAGTTTGTACGACTTTTGAGTGACTGACCTTACTACCGAGTTGAGTCTGTTCTCCTCTGCCTATCCCCATAGCATGAGACCGCAAAGAGTCTCCATCATGACCATAACAACAAACAAACATGAAACTTTGGAACCTCTTAGTAAACCAGAAATGAGCAAAAGAAAACTACGGTGAAATGAAGGGGACAAACATCATGAAGGACAAACCTTCAAATCCTATCCTCCTCGGACAACATAAACAACGACATATAGAATGCATATTGGATTGTTGCAGTGATGACAATAATCCTCAAGTTTACGCTAAAATATATATAATTATTGAAAATCACAGGCGTTGCATGCCCAATATACAGATGATCGTTTGTATTGTATTCTGAACAAACAATATGGATCACTAATGAACGGGAACGTTGATTATATTGTGCAAAGATTAACATTTTGTGGCATTCGAACATTCCACGCGATGACCTCGGGCCAGCTGGATTGCCGTAAGACGAAGGAGGCTTCCATCACACTTCCTTGCAGATTGTGGACATTATCTTACTATGAATGTATCTGGCAAGGGCTTATGGTCAAGCATGTTAAAGGTGAACATTTCTAGCACTGTTCCATGGTTCTTGTGACACACACACACACGCACAGATCCTGTGTGCTAGAATGCGCTCGTCTACCCACAGCTAGGCAATGTGTCTTATCACAGTTAGTCTGCCTTGTCAACGGGGGGAGAAAAACAAATCTAGACAGCTTGACAAGTTATCAATAAAACACACGACACATTTCTGTTCTCCCAGGGGAAAAACGTTGTCCATTTGAGATGTATTACAACGAATGTGTACCTCCACAAGTATCACTAATAAAAATACAATTCGTGACTGATGGGCCAGATCCGCATAGAACGTGAAACAAATCACCTCCGTCCGTCCCTGTGGTAGTGTCTACTATCCCTACGGTCGTCGTGGCGATCTCGCCGGTCTCTATAGTCGCGGTCTCGGTCCCGGTTTCGATCCCGGTCCCGGTCCCGGTCCCGATCACGGTCCTGATCCCTGTCCCGATCGTCCCGCCTGTCCCTCCATCTCTTTTCGCCACGGTGTTGTGGAGCTGCCTGCGATGGCTTCGGCTCCGGTTGGAAAGAATGTTCTTGTGACATGAACACGGGCGAGTGAGCGCGGGCACGTTTCTCCACAGGCTCCTCCCCAGGGAGGAATATGGGCTTCTCCCCAGGGAGAAAAATGGGCCGCTCGATCTCCCTAGGAGGCGCCACCAGTGGGCGAGCGGGATTCTCCATCAGCTGCAGGGAGGGCATGGGAGGAGGTCGCATGACGCCGTCTTTCTGTCGCAGGTCCACGTCGCCACTGCCCGACTGCGGCCACTGCGACCCGGGGCCCTGGGGCGGGAACGGACCCGGTGGTGCCGGTCCCCTCGGCCACATCACGCGATGATCCACGTCCTCTCCGCCCCCGGGAGGAGCCACGAGAGGACCCCCGAGTCTGGGACCGGCTGGAGGACCCGGAAACCCTGGCTGAGGTGGGCCGGCGAACCTCGGAGGGGGTGGTCCGGGGAAGGGTCCTCCTCCTTGGAAGGGTGGAGGGAACAGAGCTGGCGACTCGTCGACTCCAGGCATGGGGGGAGGATTCCCCGGACCCCATTGCTGCTGCTGCGGGGGTAGTCGGGGCGGTCCCACACGCTCGTCCTTGTCCATGGGCGATGCTCCCGGGATGATACGTTCGTCGATGTCCACCTGTCTCTCCAGAACGGGAGGCTGGCCCTGGGGAACATTGGGAACGATCGGGGGAACATTGGGTGGAACACTGGGCTTGACTCTAAGATCCACGTCTCCTTGGATCCTCATGTCGGTGTCTCCGCTGCCGGGGGTCGGCTGGACCCGGAGGTCAAAGTCCTGCTTTGCCAGGCTGGCCTGTACCACTTTCAGAGCCTTGTCCACGCCGGGCACATCCACCTTGGCCGAGACGATGGGCTTGTCGTCCTTCAGCTTCTCAATGATCTCACCGAAGATGTTCCTCGGGGTGTGGTCATCGTCGGAACCTCCGATGCCGGGGATAACATTTCTGTTCTCTGTCGTTGTGTCAAGGACAAATTTCACAGCTTCTACTTTCTTCTTCACCTCTTTTGGCACGTTTTCTGTTGTGGCAGCCGATGCAGCTGGGGCTGGCTTCTCGACAGGCTTCGGGATGGTTTCCGTCTTTCCCATGACATCATTGATAAGAGCTCTGAGAGCATCCGGAATCTCGGCCTGGGTAGGTTCAGGTTTTTTAGGCAACGGTATCTTTACAATATCCATGATGGCTTCCACACTGGAAGGAATAGGTTTTGCTGCATTGCCTACCGAGGTCTTTGAATCCGTTGACTGGGTTTTAGCACCTGTGTCTTTAGCTTCCGTCGTCGTCGAGGAGGAGGACTTCTTCCTGCTCTCGCTGCTGCTGTGGCTGTCCCTGTTAGAGCTCCGGCCTCGGGAGCCGCTTCTGTCCTTGCTGCGGCTCCGTTCCTTGCTCCTGTTCCTGCTGCGTTCCTTGCTACGGTCCCGACTGCATCTGTCTGACCTTCGTCTCTCGTGCGACCGGTCCCGGTGTCCTTTCCGATCGGACGACCTGCTGCGGTGTCGGTGTCGGTCTCGGCTCCTGTCTCGGCTGTGTCTGTGGCTGCTCCTCCGGCTGTGGTGAGATCGCTCCGAGCTCGACGACCTTTCTCGCCGCTTCTTGTCCGAGTGCTTGCTGTCCGACGACGACGACTTTCTGCTGGAGGAATGTTTGTCGGATTTCTTTTCGGATGTCTTGGATGGCGTAGAAACATCCGATGATGCCTCTGATGTGGACACGGTCGAAGCTGACGTATTCAACGATTGCACGCACGTCGATGCCGCCTGCTCAGCACTTTTTTTCACGAGGGAGTCTCCGCTTCCTTGGACTTGTAGCAACTTCCTCTGTTCCTCGACTTTCTGAGTGAGCTCCGCCAGCAGCTTCTGCTGATTGGTGCTCTCTGTCGCGGCGGCGAGCGCAGCCACCATGAACGCGGTGATCTCGGCTGGGTTGTTGCTTTTAGCCACCTTCGCTACCATCGACTCCACATTGATGCCCTTGAGGGTGTCCGCTTCTGACGCGGGTTTGGAAGGAACGGATGCAGTCGATGTAGATGACGCTTGCTGTACCACAGGTCTCTTGAATGCGGCTGCTGCTGCCAGACCCGCCAATGAACTGACGGCCCCAGTTTTCGGAGCTGTTCCGGCGGAAGCTGATGGTGGAACAGATGGGGGTACACAGTAGGCCGAGACCTGGGGCATTTTTGAAACGGTGACAGAGAGCCCCGAGTAGACTTTAGGGGGGTTGTACACCGTCGTCACGGGCGCGGCAGTCTTGGTGGCGCCACCTGCAGTCTTGTTGACCTCGATAATGTGGCTGGTGTCTGCGGGATCGTAGGCCTCGTCGTCATCATCATCCACGTCCATGTCGCCCGGTGAGTAGGCCTCTGTAGCTGAAACACAAGAATCATAATTTCAATAATGCACAATCCATTTGTGCTTCTTTATTTATTTATTTATTCCATTTTTTTTCCATTACTTACCAAACTGAATTAATGACATCACTGCAGGAATATCTTGCCCAGACGCACTGACTATTATTTAATACATTTTAACATAACCCACATATTAGAAAATATAGATAATTAATGTCAAGAATGAATCAATTAAGTTCACTAATGTGGTAATATGTTATCTATATAAAAGCAATAACTAGTATTTAACAAATTTGACCATAACCCACATTTTAGGGGGGGAAATGAATTCATGTAAAGAATGAATTAATTGAGTGAATTATTGTTTTACGTCACAGCAGACATCTTTCACCCATACGCGACGACATCGCAAATTGAATATTTCACCCATTCGCCACGACAAAGCCAAGAAAATTGCACACGCCACTCACTGCTGTCCTCGACGGGGCTGGGCTTGGTGGTTGCGTATGCCTTGACGATGGGATCCTGCGACACCAGCGGTGACGACGTAGACGAGGACGAGGATGACGATGGATGAGACCGTGACTGCAGCTCTATCAGCTTCTTAGACGTAGGTTTGTACGTGACGGTGGCCGCAGAGGGAGAGGGAGAGGGCTGCTCGGGCGGGGTGAAGGACTTCTCCCCGCCGCCACCCGACTTGGACTGACTAGCTCGGTACGTGCTGCTGCGGGGGTCGTTGGGGTTCAAGGCCACCTTGGCCTTCTTCGCCGGAGCGCGAGACGAGGAGGAGGTTCCTTCTCCAGACTCATTTGGCCGCTTCACTTTGGTCCGCACTATGATCCCTAGGATCATATGAGGACGGTCGTCTTCTAGTCCTGGAAAGCACAACAGATAAACACTGATTGATCTTCTCTTTTTGTGAGTATACTTATATTGGTCACCCTTGACACATCCATCCATTATAATTACTAATACAGGTACTAGAAGTATTACAAAACTTTCTGAATTAAATTTCATGCACAAGCTCAAATTTATATGATGATTTGTGAACAAAAGTTAAACATGAAATCGTACTCAAAAGGTTTTGTAATTTTAGGGCCAGTTTTCATATGCATTTAGCTATATATACTTAGTGCATAATATCCTGCTTGGGTTTTTTCCACCAGATTTGTCTTATTGGTCTCCTGAGACCACTTCCCACAAATGTAACAATAGATCACTGCATGTGACATTAAATAGATTGCTACATTTTCGCCGAATCTGCAGTGATATAGAAGGATTGCTACATTATCAATCAACATGATATACGTTGTGTATGTGCGTGGGTTCGGGGTGGGGATCAGCCATACCTGGTCCGTCGAAGGGCAGGAGGACTCTGGGGATGCTGCTGTGGGAGGCGAGTGGCACCAGGTAGAAGTCCTTGATGTACTTGACCGACATGGCCACCACGCCACACCGACTGCGACTGTTGAGGTACGAGTACAGATGTACGTACGCCACCTTCTCGTCATCTGTGCCGGGGACGAACCGCACCACGCAGATGTCCTGCAAATACAAACACAGATGTACGCTAACTTACACTGAACTAAAACTGCATTACTGTAAGATTTACGTTGACCTCGATATTGATACATCTGGCCTTGTCAAATTGCTGATATTTGATGGAGTTTAACATCGCTGCAGGAACCTTTCAGCCATTTGCAAAGAGATATTTGACGGAGGAAGCTGGATGTTTAATTTTCCAGATTAATTTTCCAGCAGGTTTAGAAAACCACTGATGCACATCAACTTTCTTCCACGTAACTATTTCAGGCAACTGTTGCGCGTCGGTAGCTTCCTGTCCACTCACCCTGGATCCTCCCTGCTTGATCTTGCTGAGATATTCCCACATCTGGTCGGGTCCGATACGTCCACACACCTGTATAGTGTCCGAGATTCCCTGCAAGTGGAAGAGAAGATCCTAATTATCTCCTATTTGGCAAGATACTTATGACAATAAATTGGGGTTTCAAGCCGCTTTAAGATTATTTCACTTATATCACAGTTTGTTTATTAATAAGAGACTAAGATTAAGAGGATAATATACAGATTCCAATATTGGGGATGAAATGGAATAGGCTGGGAAACGGTTGATTTCTTATTGTATGTACAGTGCTCCCTCGATATAACACTGAAGTTAGGGTCCATGACATGCCACCCGCGTTATAATACCCGCGTTATATCAACAAATATAATTGGAGGAAAAAAAAATAAAAATTAAAGAATTTTAAATGTTGGACCCCGCGCTGTATCCGAATCCGCGGTGCATCGAAGGGTGTTATATCGAGGGAGCACTGTACTTATCCTCTGCAGGTTCGCTCCCAGTCTGGGCGGGGTCTTACCAGATCTCCAGTGGGGCCGGACACTCTGTACGCCGAGGTGAAGAACTTGTTGAAGTCCTGCATGGATATGAACCCCTTCCAGAGGCGAGGCCCCGACGGCTTGAACTTGGCCTTGGACTCCAGGCCTGACGACAGCGCAGAGTCCGGTGACCTGTACAACACAGACAGCAAATATGTCAACCATACCCAGCGAATAAAAAAAAATACAATAAAATAAAATAAAATAAAAAGGAGAAAAACTAATCTAAAGCGAAAAGATTATCTATGGGATTACTTTGGTCCTTACACGTTTGTCCTATTCAGCACTACCATCAAAATCATAATAAAATCATAAAATGAAAAATAATTACGTCACACATGTTTTCATTAACATTCCACTTTGCTGCAAAACAGACAGGAATAGTGATACATCCAGTAGATTGACTCAAGAATTTACATCCACAGCAAAATTAATTTGAAAAAAAAATGGAAAAGAAATATATAAATAAATGAAAATAAACATAAATAAAAGAAAGCAGGGGGAGATAAGCACCTGACAGTGACGCCCGTGGACTGGTCGTACGTGGGCGAGCCCCGCTTGTTCTTCTTGATGGCGCGGAGCACCTCCTTGACCACCTCCTCCGCGTTGGACAGATCCTCCTTCGTCTCCTTCACCGCCTTCTTCCCGCCCTCCGTCACCACCTGGTGGGCGACTTTCACCTTCTTGGCCGGCTGGTCCTCCTCCTTGGGGGCGGGCGCCACTTTGCCGGTGCACACCTTGCAGTTGAGGTCAAACAGGTGGTCAGTGTGCTGGTCGGTGGTGTCCAGGTGAGGTGCGCAGTGCTCCGTCTCTGTGTCGTCCGTCTCCTTCTTCGTCTCAGACTCGCTCCTCTCCAGCTTCGGCTCCGAGGACTGCAAAGTGTGGACAGAGAGTCAGGACAGAGAGTCAGGACAGAGAGTCAGGACAGGGATAGCATTTACAGGGATCGAAATTAACACTAGCCCGCTAGACCTGGCCATTTCTCCCAATGCCAAAGGTATCCTAATGGCTAGTAAAAATTCATAAAATTTGTTATTTGTATCACTATTCGGGTTAGTAAGTTTTAAAGTTATTCTATCGCTGACTTAATTTTAAAACGTCTGAATAATGATACAAATAACAAATTATGAAATTTATACTAGTCGGTAGGATACTATTAACACTAGTTTTATTATTTTTTTGTTTTTTGTTTCTTTTCAATTCGGGTTTAGAGTCGCTTTCTAGAATCTTTCACTTATATCACAGCTTGTCAGTCTAGGCAGGAAGAAACTCACAACATCAATATCACTGAATGTTGCAGTAAACCTGTGAGCACTGGCTTGTACTGACAGACCAAGGATGGTAACTGCGTTGCCATAGTATTGACAGTGCATCCTATCAATATCACATCACAAAGGTAACTTTTGTGAACATTTATGCCGGGTCCCCGGGGCGGGATTTGAACCTGGAACCTTTGGCTCAGAATGTTCTACCAGTGTGCTACCACCCGCCCGTATTTCTGGGCCGGGAATATAAGGAGCCACTGACCACCAGAGTACTGAGGTCTTCGTCCACCTCCACCTCCCCCTTGTGCGTCTTCTTCCGCACGTGGTGTACTGGCTCCTTCGCAGCCTCCTCCTCAGCTTCCGTGATCTTGTTCAGCGTCTACAACAACAACACATGACACGTTTACCTCCCTCGGAAACCACGCACTCCTCAGCGACAATTACTGGACACTAGCACTATACACATTCGGCTCTCGTAAATCACTATGATAAATCGCTGACGCTAAAATAAGTAAGACTCACGTGTTTGATTTCCATTTCTCTCCAGCGAGACAGCTCTTTTGATGCCAGCTCTTCGGTCGACATTTGAACCAGTCTGCCTGGCTTGATGTGTCCCGTCAGAATCTTCCGGAACAAGCCCTGAAAGACAAAAAATATTGCAATCAGACAAATCTAAAGGTATTACTGGAACACTTGCAAGATTGTGAATACTCGTGTTACCCTGTTTGGCAATCTGATATAAATCTAGAATATCATTAGCAATCTTGAATACAAATCTAGAAATTCATCATAAAACTCATATCTCATTGGTGATCTCAAAATATTAAATCTAGAAATTCATCAGAAATACTGGCGATCTCAAGATGAAATAGTACTCAAAAGTTTTCGTAATCTCATGGCCAGATCGCGTCAGAAAGGTAACTTTCGTAAACACTGATGCCGGGCTTCTGGGACGAGATATTGAATCTAGAAATTCATCAATAATCTCGGAAATCTCATTGGCGATCTAGGACATTAAATCTAGAAATTCATCAGAAATCTGGAATATAGACTCCGATATTAAAAAAATAAATAAATAAATTTAAAAAAATAAAAAAACGGATATGGGTATCTGACCTTGTTCTTAGGGTCGCGGATGTTGAAGACGAGGGTGCGGTACTTGTTGCGGTACTTGTGGCTGGTGGTGTCCTGGTACAGCTGATACAGCTCCTCCTCCATGGCCAGCGCCAGCTGCTTGATCTCGCTGTTAGACAGCATGATGTCGTCCGCGTCGCTCGCCCTGCCGAACATAGCAGCAACACACTTGTGTTACATAGACAATAACTCACAAACGCCCTGTGGCACGCGGGAGGAAGACTCAGTTCAGTAGTGCAAGAATAACTCACAAATAATGTGAGTGAGCAAGTTATTGTTTTACATTCATGACGAGAGCTATGAGTGAGTGAAGGAAGATTGCCACTGCAAGTGAGTGAGTGATCAATGGAGTTTAGTTAACGAAACAGAGGGAATTAGGCAGTTTGTGCATTTGATTACCTACACAAGTATATTTTCCACATGTCCCACTGATTTTCAATATTTTCATAGGTTTGTATCTTTTATAAGGTAAAAAAAAATTAAAATAAAATAAAAGATGAAAACAATAAAAACCAGTGAAAACAAGCAGAAAAGTTAGCTTCTTGCTAAATTTGTTATTCATTTTTATCTCCAAAATTGTGTCTTTGGAATGGAGGCCTGGTAACTTGTCTGTGCATACCTGCTCTGCAAGGAATCTCTGAAAGCTTTCCGCACGTTGATGCGGACAGGATCCGGCCCATCATGCTGTATCTTCTTCTGAGCCTCTTCCCTCCTCTGTCGTTCCCGTTCCTTCTCTTTCTTCCTCCTCTGTCTTTCCTTCTCTCTTCTCTCACTATCCCTGGTTACCTCCTCCTGCTCTCGTCTCAGCCTCTCTCGTTCCTGGCGCTCCTTGTTCCGCATCTTCTCACGCTCGATTTCTGAAAGTTTACGGAGAGTGAGTGAATAAGTATGGAGTTTACCATCGCTGCGGGAATCTTTCACCCATTTACAACTTACAGAGATGGCTAAAAACTAATAATTCAAAAGGTTAAAACTATCTGAAAAGGGAAAATATATTTGGACACTTATCTCAGTCACAGATCAAGGATAACTATCCACGGCTACAGACCAGGGCTCTGGACTAACATATGCCCGAAGTACAGGGGCAAGTTAAATTGCACTGCGGGCAACCTACTTTTTAACACTTTGCAGCTTTGATGCCTTTGCTACTTGCCCTGACTTGCTCTGCAGGCAAGTAACTCAGAATGTTAGTCTAGAGCCCTACAGACAGTACACTTACGAGCCCCGTAGAACTTGCTGGCCATGACGCCGGGCCGCAGCACCTCGAAGGTCTGGTGGTTGGCTAGCCAGGCTTCCAGGCCGTGCTCCGTGGGGGCGTTGGGTCCCATCAACAGTCGGCCCGACCGCCGCTCCAGCACTACCACCTTCTCCTGCCCGGGCTTCGAGTCCGACTTGATGTAGTCCGGCTGAAAACCACGGCCATATGATGAATGTACAACCTTTGTTTTTGTTTCATTGTTAGTAGGTGTGTGTTCAGGTCACTGGGGGTATTTTTATTTATTTATTTAAATTTGGGCTTAGAATCATTTCAAGATTCTTTCATGGTTTATCATTTTCGGGCAGGAAGCAATCTGCAACATCCTCCACAAACACATCGTGAAGGTGGACTACAGACGACTATGACACTCACTCGTCCAGCGTTTCTCTCTCGTTCGCGGCGCAGGAGGCGGAGGGACTCTCGGGCGTGTTGCTGGATACACTCGTCACGGCAGTACACCGAGCTTGGCCGTGCCTCACGCCGACACTCAACACGCACACATTTCTAAAACATACGCAAATTTAATATTATTTCTACATTTCTGAAATATATGGAAATTGTGAAATTGTGTTTATTATTTGTAAATTATTGGTCTTTTTGGCAATTGTATCCATGTCTCAGATAACTTGTGAGTGAAAAAAAGGCTGAATTGCAATAGAACTAGGAGCTGCAAGTAGACACAATATCCGGTGACATAAACTGGTCAAAAATCTAAATGCGCAAAAATATACTGTCACGTCACAAACAAACGATCATGAAGTATTTCACCTGTCACCGGAAATAACATTAGACTAGACTTGCACTAGCTATATTACATTATCCAAATTGGGCTTTTCTGGTTACCATGGTAACGGATTTTCTGTCGTCAATTTAGGCATGGACCAACACCTATTGATGTTAGTAAGGTATTCCTGTAATGTCATCACAATACCTTTGCTATTTTAGAAGTTATTCACATAATTCACAAAACGGAGAATCACAGTCAACAGTGATTTTCACCATCTTTATCGCCTTATCGTAGTGAATTTTTGCTGAAATTTCCTGATCCATCCGTATGGATATAATTCTACTAAATTGTGAGACAATGTTGTATAACATATTTATCAGAAATCGATGAAAACAAAATGTAATGAATTTTCCTAATTTGATCACCACTGGTTGCCATGGTAACTATTAAGTATTTTTTTAAAGACAATTTTGGAAAATGTCTACATTTTCAGAAACAACATTAGGAAAATTAGTCTAATTTTATATGTTGAACGGTATTTATTAACACACAAAATAAATAATACGATGTGTGAATAAATCTACTTATAAACACCTGTATTTTCTTTGGAATTTTCTTCTTTTCTGCACTTTCTTTCCCATGTGGTGTGCTGCCATGTTTGCTGGGAACTTTTCCAGTAGTATCAGCTGCCTTAACTTCCGGTCTCTTTTAAAGAAAGACAAATAAAGCAATCAGCGATACCGTATGTCATGAAATATCTACATTGCATTCCAAAATGTATTCATTTTTGAGGAGCAAGTTTAGCGGGAATCTCTCACCCATTTGCAACACCATTATTCAGGAGCAGACAACCTAAAATTGTCCCTACCATTGAGTAATTAAACAGTGTTGAACATTATAAAAATAAAAATAAATTCTCATTATTACATTCAGGCCTACCAAAGGCCGACCTACTTCAGTAAAACAATCAAGTTCACAATGCACAAAGTACTAAACATAAAATTGTTTACACATCCAATTCTGTAACATGTCTGTATAAATTCCATAATATCCAGTAACAATTCAACAGATTTGAGGAAAAAACACAACAGTAATAATGATGAGAACAAAGTCTGAGTGAAGACAATGTCAAGCTGACATATCTGCACTAGAAAGCATGCAGCAAGAAAAGCATGCGGTCATCAGTGTGTTGTCAGTTTCAGTTGCTGTCACTCAAAGTGTTCTGTAGATGTAGATGTAATGTAGGAAACACTACTTTTTACTTCTTAATTTTAATTATTACAAAAATAGAGCATAATAATAATAATGATAATGTAATTTATTATTATTATTATTATTTTATTTTTATTATTATTATAATAATTTTAAAATAATAATAATAATATTTTAATTATGCCAAATTAATAAAAATTAGAGAGTATAAAAATTAGATGCAGAAACAAACTAATGTATCAATCAATAAATGAACTGAAAACCTTCATCACATTTTATTACACTAACAATTTTACTTACACTTTTAGCATCTACTTTCTTGGGAATTCTTGTTTTTTCTGCAATACAAAATATCAAAACATCAAAATCAAATTGAGTTCTACAACAAGTATCATTACATGCCCTACTTCATGAGAAGTATTTTCAATACTATGACAATATTGCTTTCACTGATCACACCGATTCCTTGATGGAAATATTACATTGAATTCACCAATGAGCATTGTTGTGGCCAATGATAAAATAATACATGAAAATTCTAAAACAAATTATCACTGATTTTTAAATATACTTTTTTTCTAAATTGGGGTTTAGATCCGCATTTCAAGATGCATAATCTTAATCGCTTCGGAAAGACAACTTTTGCAAACTTTGATATCGCATGACCAAAAACGGAAGTTGCCCCTGGGGCCGTTTGATCCAAAATGCAACGTTGTCCCATTAACCCTCTCTCTGCTGGATTAGGCACAGCCACTGCTATTTAGAGCATTTCCAGTTGCTTCCAGCAGGGAAAGGATCAATCTACACTACAAGGACTTTAACACTACAAGGACTTTAACACTACAAGGACTTTAACACTACAAGGACGTACCTGAACACGAGGGGCACTTGTAGTCCTCCTTGTTGCGCTCCATCTGGCGGCCGCGCTCCTTTCCGATCCCCACACAACTCCCGTGGAACCACTCCCCACAGGTGTCGCAGCAGATCATGAACCTGACGAACACAAACATCAAACACTCTCAGTGACAGCGCACAGACATCAAACACTCTCAGTGACAACTCTCACAAAACCCACACAAATTTTGCTATAGTTTTAACTTAAAATATTCTGCAGATAACTGATTATAGATATATTTTTGCTATTATTATTGTATTATTATTATTATTGTATTATTATTATTAATGTATTATTAAAAATTGCACAACGCACCTCCTGTCGTGAGGCTTGCGGCAGATGCAGTACACAGTGTCGGGGTCGTTGGCCGGCTCGTAGTCAGAGTCATTCTCATCGTCTTCGTAACTCAGGTTTCCAGTGTCGCTTTCTGTAAAAATGCAGTATTCAAGTTCATTAATAATATGAGTATTTATAACGGAAGCTAAAAATATGCGATTTGTCATCAATTTTTCTTTTGTTACTTTTACAAAAGTTTGTCTGTGACAGATGACACAGATAACTTACCGCTCGCACCATCAACATCAGTGCCAAACAACTTCTTCCTCCTACGTCTCTTCTTCATCTGTTTGTCGCTCTTATCGCTGTCTGTCCTGTGCCGGTGCTTGACCTTGACTTCTGAACCTTCACTTTTGACACTACTATCTGGAGTGACCTTCACCTCAGCCTTCACCTTCGTGACCTCTGAACTCTCGCTGTCCTTGACCTTTGATTCATTGACAGGTGCATGTTCCTCTCCATCATCGACGTGTACCTGCGACTCGACCTTGCCTATGTCCTCCTTGCTGTCTTGTCTACTCGGAGCATCCTTGACCTCACCCTGTTTGACCTCAGGTTCTACCTTGACCATTGACCCATCATCTCCTGCCTCGTCTTCCTTCTTTGCGGCCCCCTCGTGGCGAATGAGAGCGTCCGGCTTGAACAGGTCTATCATAGTGGGGTCCAGGAAGGCCTCGGACTCGGACTTGTGGGACTTCCGCCGGTTGGACTTGTGGGAACTGTCCGGCGCTTTGGACGGGTAGCGGCCGAACTCAGACATGTCCACATCCTCTTCCTCCCGCGACTCGCGACTCTTGCGAGACTTTCTCCCATCATGGTCCTATAATGAGTAATTAGTTCAGCCAACAATGGATTCACATAAACATTGGTTTACATTATTATCGGTTCAAATTAATAAGGGGTCCGGAAGTCATTTGAAAATCTGCAATGTTAAAGGTGTGACCCCCTGAAAATCACAGATTTTACCACCTTTAACATTGGGCCTATGGAGAATGACCCCCTCATTATTTTCATTATTTCGAACACTGTGGGTTCATATATATTTTTAATATATTTATTAAAGTTTCCAGATTTTCACTTGGTTCCTTCATGATTTGTACTGAACATAAAAAGGAATAACCTACACAGGCTCACCGGGCTCAATTTAATACTATTACTCAAAAGTATTTCCAATTTTTGTAAAACTAATATAGCCTACTCTCACAATATGTATGGCACCATGATGTAAATGTATGGTGGCAGCCCTAATGTTCGTGTTTCGTATTTCTAGTTCTTTACCTTCTTAGCTTCCTTCTTGACCTTTCTCGGCGTACTCTCATCCTCAGAATCTTTGTCACTCTAGAAGAAACAAACCCGTTATAAAATACAGAAACACCACTTTATATGTAACACAGAAATCAGGGAGTAAACTATAAACAACTCATTGTTCGAAATCAGACATTCAAATGTCAGTAAAATAGCTGCTGAAAGCAAACCTATTTCCTTTTCTTAATCTTAGAATAATTAATTAATTAATGCTTTACTTGGCAGCAGGAATATGCAACAACCTTAAAAGATGAACCCATAAATCCAAATATTTAGTCAAAATATCGAAATACGGAAAGAAAAAAATATTTAAAGAGCATTAATAAAACAATTGCCCAGCGAAACATACCTTTTTGATATCTTTCTTCTCATTGTCGTCCTGACTTCTCTTTCTCTTCACTGCCTTCTTCCCTCCTTCAGAACTCTTCCTCCTCTTTGTTTCCTTCTTTCCATCCACCTCCACTTCCATTCCTCCCTCCTCTTCCTCGGACTCCACCTCGTCGTCGTCACTGCCGAAGATCTCTTTGATGTCTTCTTGGATGGAGTCCCTCTTCTCCCTCGGATCAATCTTCTTGGACTCGGCTCCTTGTTTCTTCTCCTCTTCCTCCTTTGCAGGAGGAGAAGATCCCTCTGGAGGAGTCTCTTCCTTCCCTGGCACTTCCGCAGCGGCAGTCTTGGTTTTACCTTTCTTCTTCAGCGAGACCTTTGGCGAAACCTTCTTCGGAGACTTTTTCCCCTTTTTCTTCACTTTCACCTTCATTTTCCACTTCCCTTTGCCTTTCTTCCCCTTCTTTCCTGTCTTTGGTTGTTCGTCAGTGTCGTCTAGCTTGTCGTTATCAGCAGCATCCTTTTCTGAAGCGTCTTCTTTGACTGGGGTTACTTCTTGTGCTGTGACGTCTTCTTTCTCCAGTTCTGGAGGTTCTTGTGGACTTGTCTGTCGGTCGCTTTCTTCGCCCTCCGATTTCTTGGCTTTCTTTCCGCGGCCTTTCTTCACGGGGACAACCACTACCACCTCTTCCACCGCCTCCTCCGCACCTCTGGCTTTCCTTCTGCCACCTCGCCTCGGGGTGTCTTCCTTCGCCTCGCGAGGACTTTCCTCTGCCGTCCTCCCGGCGCCTCGTCCTCTCCTACCTCCTCGGCCCGACCCAGGTTTTACCGCATCGGGAGAGTTTTCTTGAACCTGAGGTCGACCTTGACCCCTGCCACGCCCGCGACCTCGACCTCTGCCCCTTCCACGACCCCTGGTGACCGGAGTGACGGTTTTCTCTTCAGTTTCGCTGCCTTCTTCAGCATTGCTGCCGGTTCCGAGTCCGATCTGGTGTCGAGTTAGGATCCGAGTGGTTGTTGGTCGGCCTCTGAACCGTGCGGTTTCCAAAACACGAGGAGTTACCTTTCCAACCAATTCTTCTTCTTCTCCATTGTCATCTTCTTCTTCTTCTTCTTCCTCCTGCTTGCCAACCTTCTTCCACATCTGACCCTGTTATAGCACATTAGTTTCATTAGCAAACTAATAATCAAAATAATCCCTAAAACATGATAAGAACATTCTACGTTAATATTTTATAAAAATTTGGGATTAGACATGCTTTCAAGATTCTTTCACTTATATCATGGCTTGTCAGTTTAGGGCAGGAGGAAACCTGTAACATCTGTAGCACTGAATGATGCAGTATACCTGCTTGAGTTATATATGCATCATTATTATTATTATTATTATTATATTATGGGGGGCAACTACAGCTGCTAATAGTATGTCAACGGTTAATTCTGTCACTTGAATTTTAACTATACCGATACAATTCCTAAAAGCATGAAAGTAAATTCTCAATATTTGTTTCAATTTCCGTGCTCCATCTCGGTTTGACCGTCGTACCTTCTGAGTGGCAGCCCTGCTAGTGTCAGGGGGCTGGGGGGGATCTCCGTGGGGCGAGGCGTCTAGCTCCATCGCCTCCTTCCTCTTCTCCTCCAGCGCCTCGCGGACTAGGCGGCGGTTCTCCTGGCGGATCTGCTCCGCCTTCAGACGCTGCTCGTTGTCGCTGATACGACACGACCGCCTGCAGATATGAACAGACACAAACTACTGGAGATGACAGAGACAAGAAATATACTCTAATTAATTAATTAATTACATGGGGAAGCTTTCCATCAAATTTTGGAACAGTTTGAGGAATCTGGCCACGAAATTACGAGACGTTTTAAGTACGATTTCATGCTCAAGCTCAGTTGAGCGTGAAATCATAGTCAGAAAAGTTTCGTAATCTCGGAGCCTGCTGACATTCTTCTTCCAATATGTTCATATTTACTATATTTAGATTTATTATATATCCTCTATTTATATGTAAATAGCTCACCTAGACGGCAATGGAGACGGTTCCTCCACCACCAACACCTTCTTCTTTCTTCCTCTCTTGACATCGTTCTCTTCCTCCTCCTCTTCTTCCTCCTCCTCTTCTTCCTCCTCCTCCATCTCCTCCTCAGCAACATCCTCCTGCTCCACCTCCACCTTTAGCACCTCTTCCTCCTTGTCTTCCTCCTTGTCTTCCTCCTTGTCAGTCTCCTCCACTGTCTTCTCCATGTCGCTGTCAAAATCCACGCCACAGCCGACGTCGGTGTGCAGTGAGTGGACGTCGGTGTGCAGCGAGGTGACTGTCGACACTGATGGCACGGCCTCCACGATGACGGCCGGTCCCTCTGCCGGCTGACCCAGGCCATACTTGGAGGTGGACGGCTGGAACGACGGCAGTCTGGGGGGGTTGCTGGCGTAGGCGTGGTCGGTGAATGCTGCGGCCACCACGGCTAGCTCGTGTTCTCGTACACTGTCCTGCTCAAAAAAAAAGAAAAAGAAAAACATTTATCTTTTGTACAACGATGAAACAGCATTTATCTTTTTAACAACTTATTCACAAAATCACATATCCAGTCTCAGTGTTAAAATTTGAGGGGGTCCTGTTGTCATTTGCTGCAGCAATAAAACCAAAATAATTACATCCATGAAACAAAAAGATTTTTACAAAATGAATGAATGAATTAGTGCTTTACATGCCATGGCAGCGTTAATATGGACACCAAAACAAACATGAATTTCTGCTACCTTCAGCATTGGGAGAAATGGGAGAGCTAGGTGATCCTTTCTAGTTGTTCTGTCTGTACTTTCTGTCCGACGCATGCGCAGTGCGGTATTGATCCTTGGTAATTGCCCATGCATCGGACAGAAAGTACAGACAGAACAGCTAGAAAGGAGCAGCCCCCTGTCCAGAACGTGCGTCCAATACTGTCAATGGAACACCACCATAGTAAGTGTTAACTACCCCTGAAACACTGACCCTGATCAGCTGGTGTGCGGAGGCCTGGTCGATGATGTTCTGGCTGCCGAACAGGTCCAGCTTGAGTGATTCGTCGGAGGAGTTGAGGACGTCTTTGTTGGCGGCCCCGGCAGCCGCGTTGGCGTTGTTCCTGCCGTCGCTGGTGGTGGCCATGGTGGAGATGAGGCTGTGCTCCAGGGTCTCGAGGTCTGTGGTCTGGAGGAGGTTCTTCACCTCCTCACTGGACAGGACATCCTCCAGCTGTCCTAGCTGTTCCTCTGACAGGCCACTGAACGGGTTCTTGTCCTGAAATGCACAGACACTGGTCAGTTTTACCCAGAAATGTTTCTTTATTTTTTTCTTTTAATCATACATTTTGGAATAGTAGCTTTAACAATAATATTAGTGAAAGATTCTAGAAAGCGACTTTAAACCCCAATTCAAAAATAAAAGAAAAAAGAAAAAAGAAAGAAAAAGTTATTTCGTTCATTTTTTTTTAACGTATATTTTTTATAGTCACTTTCTATATTATTTCACTAAACTCACAACTTGCCAGTTTAGCGCAGGAGGAAACCTGCAACATCTGTAGCTCTTAATCAGGGCTCTAGATTAACATTTTTAGTTACTTGCCCCCCTAGAACTTGTATATAAAAATGCCTCGATTGCATGCCAAATTGTGCTTGTAATCTTAAACAATAGGTTGCTCGCAAGACAATTCAACTTTCTCCTGTTAGTCCAGAGCCCTGTGAATGTTGCAGTAAACTTGCGAGCACTGACATGACCAAGGATGATAACTGCATTGCCACTTTACAGACAGTGCATCCTATCAATATCGAATCAGAAAGGTAGATTTCGCGAATAGGGCCGGAATTTGAACATGGAACATTTAGCTCAGAAGTCCAACGTTCTAACACTGAGCTACCAACCGTTCTATTTTGCAATTAGGGTTCAAGATTTATATTGGCTGCGACGTAAAGCACAAATCCAATCATATTTACCAACAATAAAAACTATTCATTACAAATTATAATTAATTTGACAAAATATATAGCTAAAGTGATGAAAGACTTGAATGAAAAGTAACAAACTGAATTCAAGCAATGTTTGACTTACTCATTTAAATAAAAACATGATAAATAATTTATCTTTAACCCTCTCCCTGTTGGATTGACAGACACTGCTCTTTACGGCATCTATGGTTGCCTTTAGCATGGAGAGGGTTAATACTTTTAGAAAAGTTCTATAATCTTGGGTTAACAATTGCCACCGACCTCTCCAGTCAGCAGGGCATCCAGATTCCACTGGTCACTTTCGCTGGACACTAAGTCGTCAGTGGTCGTAGACACAGACACACCAGAGTTCCCTCCCCTTGCACTGACATCACCAGCACCACATGCTATTGTTCGTGTGGTGGTTTGACTATCTGGTACCTTTCCTGACATTTCTCACAAACCTGAAACATTGATAAACTTTATTACTAATAAATTAATGTTAAATAAATACAATCACAAAATAAATGTCCTAAAAGTGATGCATTTACAAGTACTTGCGAACGTTTTTGTCTTATGTTAAGTACTCAATATGAATAATTCGCTGTGCTGCAGTTGTTGGTGTCGTTGCATTTCTCATAATTCTTCGTCTTTTTCATTTTAAACCATCTATATAAAGTATGATGAAATATTATACGCCTGGCGCACACTGGTGTCTGCGTCGCGCTTGCGTCTGCATTTATAGACGCAGACGCAAGCGCTCGTGTGCACCAAAATCTGCGTTCGATCTGCGCTCGGAGTATCAAGTGGAACTTTCAAAATGTCAGCGCTCATAGACGTCGCCATTTTGTTCGAATCACATGTCTCGGGAAAGGCAGCTGATTAGCTCTTCGATAAATCTTGACGCAACGCAAGACTGCATACACGAGCGTCTCCAGACGCCGCACTCCTGCGTCAAATATCAAACTCAAGTTTGATACCTGTGTTTGAAGCATGTTCGACGCAGGGGAGTAGTACACGAGCGTCTGTGTATAGAAATGCAATAATCCAGACGCCCGTGTGCGCCAGGCTTAAGAGTGAAAAATTCCTGATGTAAAACAAATTTCACTCACTGACTTTGATAACAACAGTTTTGATTTTGCTACATGTGCATAATTATAATAAGCTATATTGCAAGCGTCTTTTGTTGCCTGTACAACCATGGGTGAACTATTTTCCTTGTCCAAAAGCACAATGTTTTATTGATAATTGTGACAATGATCCCTTAAGATATGACATTGACAAGCAAGAACGCTCGTCGAATGAGAGTTTAACAATGCAATCATAGTAATGTTTTACTGATTTCCATCAATTTTATCCCGTTTTCCTGACATTCTTCTGCAGGTGCGTCTATTAAAAATGGGCACATTGAGAAATTGGCAATATATTTAGACTTGCCTAGCATACATAACAGCTGCAAATGACCGCTGCTGATATGATAGTGTTTTACCCAGTGATAAATAGTATAAGTTGCACGCGTGGAACACATGGAACGGCTTCTCAAGGACGGCATCGCGGAAATCAACAAGTCCAGGTATCAAAAAGACAGCATCGTTTATCAAGGGTACCGAGCATTTCGACAAAAGTGTGCTTTCTAGCACAACTCTCTTCTGATATCACTCACCTTATACATTCCATAAGCTACCAAAGATCCAATTAAACATGCATACAACTGTCAGTTTTACATAGCAATGGTCTTTATCAAGATCCCCGTATATTTCGGAAGCAACTTTTACACGTTTTCACAGCGACTCCGCCGCCATGATAAAGATACATACGGCTATCCTTACAACTAATTGGCTTTTATTGTAAGAAATTCCAAAGCGGCTACTGGCATACGTCCATGCGTAATTAAGCGACCAAGAGAGGGAAAGCAGGGGTATATATGTTACAGTGAATGTGTATAATCAGAGAATATGTATATTCCCTGAAAATGTCAGTGAATCTATATATCTGATTAGGCCAGATAATATAAAAAGGCAATATTTGTATACACATTCACTGAAATCGTGTTTCATCTAAGAAG
>JAVCKZ010072944.1:0-13591 GCA_034780755.1 Lepetodrilus elevatus
GTATAGCCATGGCTATACATATGTAAAAAGTCACATATGGCTATACCTATATAAAAAGTCACATATGGCCAGTTACAGCTAGAGGATTCTCGAGCTAATATAGTACCAGATATTACGTGGATATATATTTCTGGTTAATACCGTCATTTAATATTGCTATCAAATCGACATTATTAATAGTTCTACATGCTGTATATGCAATTTGAGGCTATCACACTATCAATTATAGTGCATTGTGTGGAAGACAAGTATCAGTTGATATATCACCAGACATTATTTATCGTAGAGATATATGTCGTTCTGGTTAATCCTGTCATTTCAGTTAGTATTTCTATAAATTTGATGTTATGAATAGTTCTACATGCTGTAGTGGCAATGTTAGTCTATCACACTACCGACTGTATTATTGTGTGGGAGAAAAGTGTTAGTTGATACATTACCAGGCATTACATATATATATATCTTTCTGGTTAATCGCGTCATTTTAGTTATAGACTGGAATAGATTTATGGAAAGAAAAAGACAACTAAGCATCAGTTATCCTCCTAGTTTTACCATGTATTTCTGCAGCTATGACAGATACCGTACATCTCTGTACATTTCGTCGACTAATCGGATTCCTGGAAGTAAATCCAATGAAATCAGGAACTGTATTACTATTAATCAGTTTTCTTTTATTCATATTGTTCTTGTCTTCCAAAGGTCGTGAACTCCTTGAAGCTCGCGGGAATTGAAGCTGTTCACGGATTTGGATTCGACGGTGTCAGGTAGTTAAATATTTATTTCATATTCGAGGATTAGATCTGGAGTTACAGCAGTAGGTCAGACAGTATTGCCTCATCTCACCCGTCCTGTGGTACAGTAGCGCAATGGTAGAACGCTGGACTTCGGACTTCGGAACCAATGTTCGCGAAAGTTACCTTTCTGATGTCATCAGACTTACTGGATGCACTGGCAATGCAGATATCATCCTTGGTCTGTCAGTATCAGTCGGTGTTCGCAGGTTTACTGCAACATTCAGCGCTACGGATATTGCAGGATGTAATGCCCTAAACCGACAAAACGTGATATAACAGCTCTAAAACTTTCTATTTTTTAAATATAAATAAAAATAATAATACATTTGTGTTCTTTGTACATATAAAGTTCAAACGAAATGTTTATAAATGAATCATTTCTAAATAATTATGTCAGAACATAAATTAAAAACCCTATTATCCAAGGTCACATACTTCTAATGTAATGTCATTGTCGTATAATATAATTATATAATGTTATATCATCGACGAGCTGCACGATAATATGCCAAGTTTAAAAGTTCGTCACAATAATTGACGTATGAGTGTGGAATATATTTGATATACACACAATGACCCGGTGGTATATACCATATTAACGACATAAGTGTCTTCATCACATAGAAGATATACGCCCCTACATTGACTGATAACATCACATTGACTGTGTCGTGCATATACCTAATGCATGGTGTATACAAATATCTATGCCAACGTCATCTACATTTCAAAAAGCTTCTAGTGTTATAAGAAGAGCTCTTTCATAACGAAGTAAGCGCGGCCAAATTTTGAGATCATAAATGCAGATAGTGTAGTTTTCTTTAAAAGCATTTTCTTTGCCATTTCATCAGACAAGTGTGTTAGATATGGCTCTACGATGTCTCAAATAGGTTCCCCTATATGCTATTAGCACCTAAGAAGTCTTGGAATACATCTTTATCATTGCATAATAATCTTATAGGTATACATATCTTGACCGAATTTCATGTATCGCAACGTAATTTATTCTCTTTGATTTATTATCTGTATATATGCATGTTCATATCAATCACTTACATCTTCGGAAGGGTCTGATATTCCAGAGTCTAGTGTAGCACTTCGTAGGACATTTTGAAGTGCATACATCACGCTAATTTAAATCAGTTCAATCAACCGTAACCCTCTCCATGCTGGATTAGGCACAAGCACAGCTGTATAGGGAAACTACAGTTGCCTTCAGCGGGGAAAGAGTTAAATGAAACATTATTGTCAGTAAACCCGGGTTATGTTACAGACATTTATTGTAGCGCTACACTCGTAGGGCTATACTAGTAGGGATGTTCTGCGAAACAGTTTCTCCTAGTGTGCGTATTGTAGTCAAGACGCAGATGAGGGCATACGCCATTGTTTTACGTTGTAGGATATATCGCACGCCCAGATTTGCGCCATGGCTCCCGGTACGACTCTATCATGAAGAGAAGGCCTTAAAACATCATTAGAATATACCCAGTGCCAGGTTGTTCGAAGCCCGGCTATCTTAATGTTAAGCTTGTACTATACTCGAATGGAGGCAGCTACTTTTTCGGCCCATTAATGATGATTAAGGCGTAACCGGGCTTCGAACAGTCAGCCCCAGAAGTATTAATTCTCATTTTTTTCACAACAATTTCCTAAATGAATTGAATACCCATGATCCACCAATCCACTACATTATTCGGAAATTGCAACATTATTGCCCCCGTCAATGAATAAATGTTCACTGAGTTCCTTATCAACTCCCTGAGGACAATACAATATAAGTTGTAGCTTTACGGCGCCAGAACGTTACGATTTCCATTTCTATCTCATTACATCCTGCATGGGCTATTCAAATTCATTCAAAATTAAGCGTAACCTTGAAACAAAATGGTATAGAAGGTTATAAAAAACAGAAGAAGCAGAACTTCGTCCTTTATAAGTAATATAGCATATCCAAAATCCATAAATATCCGCTTTGGTAATAACGAGTTGTCTGGACATGACCAGAAGACCTATAGCTATTCGCGAAACGTTTTTACGATCGTACGACAATCTTAACGATTTTTGTGGTGTGGCTACGAACTCTTCTTAGGTTAAGAAATTCGGAAGAATAGGCCCGGCCCACGAAAGGGTCGTAATGTAGTCCAGGCGTAAATCACGTACAGCTCGACTTACGAATGGACTACGGGTACGACTCTTTCGTAAGACCCAGCGTAATTTACCAGGAACATCTCTGGCCGGGAGTATCTGGTGCTGCACGTGAACCTCGAGCAGAACGAGCTGAGCAAGGTGGACCGAGCGCTGCAGTGGCTCGTGCACGGGAACAAGCTGTTCGGGGTGGACGTGGACGACGTACAATCACAGACTGATCCAGGTGAGCGACATCTTCAACGACTAGCACCATCTCCTAGTTTAGCAGTTAATATATGACGTCGATTTAATGTTTAACACCACTTAATAGTTACGAATAATTCTGGGTTATCTAATACGAACAGACATAACTTCATGGTAGTCTTGTATCCAACCTTCGTGAAGTTGCCTTGGTTTCCTTTGCTCGAAGTGTAGATGTCTATATATCCAGACATACCTAAACTGTAGAGCTATTGACAGTGTTATACACTTCGGACAGTGTGGGTACAACCTGCACATAGCAATGCTGTAGTCTCGGGCTAAGGTTGGAGTTAAGATGACCTTAGAGTTACGTCGCTTCGTACAGGAGACCATTGGAGACGACGTAACGTTTACAGAGGTTCTTGCAACGCCCAACATTTCAGAAATACTGTATGTCAAGAATTTCTTTGGAACAATTATTGATCCTTGCAATATTTGCCATTTATTTACCAGCATTGTACATGATCATAGGTAAGAGAACCGACGGGTGTCTTGCTCAATAAGACTGAAATATTTCACGAAATTGTACTACATGTATGCATTACCAATTCAAACCTACTTCTCATGATCATGATCCACACGTTTAGGACACACCTATTTATTGAAATGTCCTAAAATTATCATCCTTTGTTGATGTTGGTGTTGTAATGAAACAGGTAAAAATAGTTTCTCTAAGCAATTGGACAGATGTGTTAATCAACTGTTGACAGGGATACTAAGGTACTGTTGTCATGATGTGATTTCTAGGACAGGCTACAGGAAGAACACATTAACTAAAACTGTTAGAAATATGTGGTTAGTTTATCAGCTATTTACCCCGTAACGGTAGGTGATACTGACGTTTGTACGAGCTCTATGATGAGTTGTTTAGTTCCTGCTTAGCACAATAGCATCGTGTGTTATTGTAGGTAACGACCTAGCGCTAAATGACGGTGCACCGCGTGATACCTATGGTAGCGCCAGATCAGCCTGCACTGTTTTGGTTCTATGGCGTAACACTGAATGGTACAGTGTGTTGTGGTGCAAGAATCAAATATTGTACGGTGTTATTTGTAGATAATTACAAATCCATGGGGAAGCTGAGAACGAATCATTAGTGTTTCAGCATCACGTATTGATCATTCCGTCCATGCCGAGCACGTGTTTGGTAACTACCGGCTGATGTGCGGACATTTATGTATGCGGAAAAGTCGCTAATTACTGAATCTACAAGGTTCCTTGTTAAATTCAATGCCTCCGTATGTTATGAAGACACTAATCAGCTAATTCCGCGATCATTATTCACGGCGACGTGTGGTTGTTATGTTATTAATTAGAAAGTGATAACGCAAAAGCTGACACAAGCAACCAAAGCCTTCAACCTCTCTACTACACGCCATGCCATGTAATGTCTGCTTTGCACGAAATGGTCATACCGTTAGTCTGGGCGTAACTCGAGGTTGTCACCAGTTGCTGCAGCAGTAGGAGCATGGCGTATGTCCATAGTTATGCCCGGACTAACGTACGACCTTTTCGTTTAGGCTAACGCAGAGAAAGTGTGAATCCTATTCCTGGCATGGATTACAACACTAGCCATCTGTCTTTCAATGTGTTATCCAATTAAATGTGTTTTCTTGTGTACAGTATGACTTAATCATCTGTACATCCCTATTAATCATGCAATGGTTTACAAAACATATTATGCGATTAAAGTAAATACATTAATCTGTTTTTGTTTCCTGCGAGATTTGTCGTAACTCGTCAGGGAATATTTCAAACATTAATATCTGTATCGTGGGTCCATTGGATTTCTATCATTCACTAACGAGCAGTGGATGTTCGCGTATACTAGTATAGACTACACACTGCACGTTATCTAAATGTATGTCAACATATTATAATTATGACTAAATTCTGGAAAGTAGCATGCCATGCTATGCATAGACCATCACGTCAATGTAATGTTGGTCCTTTCCGACAGGTGATCTATCAATAAAGATTAGACATAGGTAATGCTTTTATGAATGGTTTTCTTAAAGAATTTAGGTAAATTTATTTATTCATATAGAAGTACATAGTTTTACAGATTTCCCTCATTCTTGAAACACAGGCCATTATGACTACAACTAACCTCAACTATTTGGCAGAAGTTAAGTGGAGTCATACTAGCCTGGTGTTCGAGGATGGGTTTCCCTGTGCTCTACCAAGAACTATAACTCTGCAATTGTGTTCCGTTTATAAATATAGACACGGAACCTATGCAGTGTCAGTGAGTGTGCTCTGTTAGAATAGAATGATACTACCCAGACATCTGGTATACTGATTATATCTAGTGTTTCCAACCATTATATTCAGACCTACCTTATAGATACAGCCAACACCTAGTTGTCCAGGGACGAAGCTTCCGGTTTGCTGAATCTGCCGGCAAATCGTGGCTAATAGTTTAAATACAACGCTAGCCTTGTTAGATTAAAGACGTGTCAATTACATCAATGTCTGAATTTCATGTTTTTCAGAAATGAAGCTCTTTGGTGTGGCCAATTACGGTCAGCAGGCGGCCATCGAGGGTCACCTCTTGACCATCATGTGTACGGCCCGCGGGTCACGCGATATGCACTTCCGGTGGTACAAGGACGGGTCGCTCCTGAACACCACCCTGAGCCAGAGGAACACCTGGGAGATCCGCATCCCGAACACCCCGCGGAACAAACAGATGAGTGTCCTCAACATCGATGGCGTCGAGTTCTACGATAAAGGTGAGATAGACTTCGTCGGTTGACCTCTGCGTGTCTGTATCGTGGGAATACGCAATAAACAAGTTGCGGTTCCGGTTTCTCACAATTATCGTAACTACGTTATACGTTACTCTTCTACGTGTATAGAGAGTTAAGATTGTCGTAATGCTACGATTGTTCGGTGAAATAAATACAAATAGAATAGTACGTAATCGATATTCCGGTTTGAGACTGTGAGTGTCCTGTGTCAAATAGACGTGATGGTCTCATAGGTATTCATGGCATCTAAAGGAACATTAATTACAACTGACTTTCATGTGCAAACTATGAAATGTAGACAACAAAAAGTATGTATCAGCAATAACGGATATATCTCTTTGGAATTTGGATTAATAATGTATCGTAAGTGAATGTAATCACATCCTAATTTCTTACTAATATCATACGACTCCTTATTATATTTGTTATCAAGATTCAGTATAGGAAATGACGTAACTTGGTGGTAGCCTTATATCCAGCCTTAGCAATGGTGTCGTCTATGGCTGAGTTTGGAGTTAGGTTACCTTACAAGAGAACCCTGGAGGTGAAGCTTACAGTCGTGTTACGAACACTTCTCTCAAACACCTTCTTTCAGGACAATTCACCTGTGAGATCGAGGACTTCAACGAAGTCGACAATGTGTCACTGGTCATTGACGTCATCACTCTTCCGTTACTGGAAGTGACACCTCTAGCGGTGTCACTGGAGACAGGTCAAGCCACCAGCTTCCGGTGTCTGTCCCCGGATGACACCATCGAAGGCACGTACACGTACGAGTGGCTGAAGGACGGCGGCCCGATCTCCATGGACTCCGAGCACGAGGTGGTGGAGGACATATTCCCCACAGGGATCAGACTCAACGTCAGAAATGCACAACGCGACGCGAACTACACGTGCAAGATAACCAACCCTGCCGGATCCACGGTTAAAACTGCGTCTCTGTTCGTCAAAGAGAAATGTAAGTGTTAGCATTTACTTATCCGTGTTGGTGTTGAAGACAACCTCGCAACACAGCGGTGCTTAATTCCGTTCAGGAGTCACTTCATGTGGCACCCCTGGCACACATCTAGAGGGAATCTTGCAAGCAGTTTAGGAGCTATATATAGAACAATTTCATTGGATAGAAATTTACATCAAATTTACCAGGAAAATTGATTTCATTGGTTGGCTGTCTACGCGAGCTTCTCTCTAGATGTGTGCCGGGGGTACCACATGAACTGAGTCCTGAACGGAACCAAGGCCCGAGGATGTGTTGAAGGCAACAGGGGTGCGTTCAAAGACACAAGGGCTTACAAGCGGCTCGTATGAAGCGTATATGGGACAGGAAAGCAGTTTAACTAAGCAGCTTACTCCGCCATGTGCTGACTGGTATAACCGAGCGTGGAGGTCATTACTTCAGTTGTAGTTGATCCTAGTTCTCACGCACGTCTTGGCTATAATTGGATAATGGGACTGTCTCTTTTTACATATTTCCTTTGAGACGGTCTCTTTTTATATATTTCCTTGAGTTACCTCCGCAATATATACGCAATAGTTACGCGAATAATTCATGTTTTGCAATCGTTATTTCATCAACTAAATTAATTGCTGGTCTTCTGTAATTTCCACATACATGTATATATAGAAATGTGTTTCGTATTTTCATTTTAAACTGATGAGCAAAAGAAACTAAGCATTGCTTTTGTAATAATGCACTTGTGGACCAACATGACCAACTTATGCACGATTAATGCAGGATCTGACTAAGTCACATTCGGATAAAGACATGTTGGGACAAAAAGTCATGAAATTTGAAATGGCCATGGTAGGTTCTTTATATGTACGCATCGGTTTTTGGTATGGAAATCCCATAATGTAATTTGGTTCAACGGTACAGTGGCCATAGTGGTGATTTAGAGGGGGTACATGCCTTTGGATGGGTACTAGGTAACCTATGGGCCTATTTCTAAATCAATAAAAACAATCTTTAAAAGGTTATCTTAGTTGTTCTTTCAGAATATGTAATAACCTCGTTAGCGACCATTATTCCCTATGCAAGTATGATCTTACCTCTTTAAGCTTTCATTTTCGCGTGAAATGATTTTTTTGGCGCTTTTTCAGCTGAGATCGTTGGCAGGTGTCCTAGCAACATCTACGAGGGGGTCACGTGGGCGGACACCTTCGGAGGTTGCTTCGACGTCCAGAGGTGTCCCACCGACACAGGAGGTAAGCTCACGCTCTACACCTCCGTCAGTGTAACGTCTTAACGAACGTCGAAATTGTCATGTGTGAATTTCGTCTTGTGAGATAATTCTAATCGAATCGTCTTTTAACTGTAATATATGTAAACAATCCATCTCTCTTAATAACTGCTTACCCGTACGTTGTTTTATACTTAATATTATATTTTTAATAATCATGTGATATGTATATAATTGAACTAGTAATTATATTCGGTGGTATATATTCAAGTGATGTATAATCTCAATAATGTTACACATTTAACAATGCATGTTCATGGCATGTAGTACTACACGGTGATAAATTGATATGGATATGTATCATTGTAACATGCCACACCTGTATATAATAAGAAGTGTATCATAGAAGCACGGTTACTGTGTGAGCACTTCAACCACCCACATCGTGTGCACCACATGGGATACTACTCCACTCTGCAATGTGGTACACTGTGGGCTAATATCCCGAATACCCCACCGTCTGTGGAAAGCATTTTGTGTCGTGTTCGCCGGGATGCGTCTTCTGAACAAGTGGTAGCGCCGAACAGTGTAAAAACCGGCTCTTCAGCCCAAAATCGAACGGAACCAATCGAAATCGGCAAATTAGGCATATAACAAGACGCCCATTGGCCCAAAGTGTACGCTATGGCAGAGTGGTAGAATCTACCGTGTCTTACACACTATGTCCAACCTGTGACGTCACACACGTCCTTGCTATGAGCTCCTGTCAGTTGTCCACTGAACGTAATTTCATGAGAATAAAAACTATGATTAAATACAACTAAAATAACATGGGGGCAAATAAAACGTTTTATAATCACAATTTATTTATACGTTCATCATGTATTATTTCATGGGTTAAATGAGCATCCAACGTAGACCTATATGGAATTTACCGACGGGGGTCTGCGTCATTGGTGCCAATCATTAGCAGGGTCACGGTGACATAACGAGGATCCTATGTTAAAGGTTAAATATAACAAGCGTGACAGTGGATATTTTGAGCTGTGATAATGGTGATGGTCTGTTTGCATTTGGAATGTCAGTTATGAGTACCTCCGTGGACCACTGCCAGGGCCTCTGAGACATGTTGTATCATTCCTAGCACCCCGTGCCCTATGTGTGTGTGTGAATCCGTCATCTGTGTGTATATACACTCATCTCCAGCAATCCACGAGTATGCAATTGTATGTCTCCCCTAACCTACCCCCATACCACCTCATTAACAAGAAACCACGACATTTTAATGTAAATCAAACCTACCTCAGCAATTCAATTAGATTGTAGTGACTTAGTTTAGATCCGTATTGCATGGTAGAACGATTTAATTCGAAAGGTTATTTATCCGAATAATAATAATTCGCTTTACATGTTCTAATATTTGTTTTATTCCAACGTTATACTTGTCCTGCGGTAACGCTGTTACTAATCTCAGATGCATTTCAGATGTGCGAGTGTTAAATTCTCTTGGTAAGTTGTCGTAAAGGGGAGGTAACCCCAAAAGGCCACAGTCATTTGGTGCATTAATCCCCGCGAACACCCGCACCACCACGTAAACTAACGACCTAACTTAGCACAACAATGTATGTAGGTAGCTGCACATTTGATTTGACACTAATGACAAATGCAATTACATTAATTCCGACGTTCTGTAGACTCTAGCCTTGCACGTGTAATTTACAAGTATTTATAATAGCTATTCCTTGTATGTATTATACACATTAGACGGAATAGTGGCGTGTCTAGTGGAGAGCCTACACTGGGTGTAGAATTCACCGCGTGGAACTAGTCTTGTACACCGCGTGGAACTTCAGTGAAGACAAATAGTTCATCGTGCAGCACCGGAGAGTTAAATCTGTCGAAACCAAAACTTGATCCTGGACCGTCAAAGAGTTAATCCTGCATCAACAGATAACACAGAAGCTTACATATAGCATCAGCGCGGATCCTGTAGCATCAGATATTTGAACCAGTAGAGTACCAAAGAGTTGATCCTGGAAATCAGAGAATTGATCCCAGTGTCAAAGAGCCAAATAGCGTTGACCTTATGATATATAATAAACCAATACTGTATATATATGAATATGTTTAGCAAGCCAATGTTAAAAGCTTACTGAATGTTGCATTTATATACATATTAATGGAATAGCATTGTTAACTAATCGCACAGCTAGCACATCTGAGTTTAAATGTCGTACTGCTAATACTATGTAGTGTTACTCTGATTAACATAATTCTATACAGTAGCTTGGTGGCCTTTTGGGTATAGCATCGTAGCTGACTCGTGTATAGTGTTCAGTGTCTGTACATGTTGTCCGTGTGTCCGTACCAATGTGTTGTTCGTGTCCGTAGCGATACTAATGCTTTACTCCCAGCTAACACCCCGTGGTGGGGATATCCCTCTCCCATGTGCATTACCACCACCCCTTCACCCTCCCCACCCTCCCCACCCAAGTGGCGCATTGCTTGACATGTCAACGGTACTAATAACAGGTGGAAGCCTTTCATTTCGTTGGGTCACGGGCTGGTTTTGAACATGATTTCAGATTTGGTTTTGATATACCCATATTACGACACAGGTAAGTTGAGTAACGCTATTTTGCGACATTTTGTTTCTTACGGTGGTTGAACCTCATTATAACGCCACGGGTAAGCGGGTTGTCGGAATGGGTGGGGTTAGTGCGATGTAGTCCACTGCAGACGTCGACGCATTAAGCACGGAAATTACTCCGTAAATGAAAAGAAGAAAAATGAGAAGACATGTAATTAAATTGTATATTGCCGCGTATACACTTATAACTGAAAGACAATTACTAGTATTATGAAACTCGACTGTCTTAATGAGTCTTGTATTGCGTGTTTGCGCTAAATTTGACTCTTTTTTTTAAAAATAAATAAATAAATGAATATCAGTTGTTCATGTCTGTGATAATTAATACCAGACAAGACAGTCGAGTTTCGCGATAATTGTATTTCAGTCCTGTGTATATATCAGGCAATGAGATACACATAACAAGGACATTCTAAACCAACCGTCTGTACTGGTAGCGTTACTCAAGTAGTATACTCAGTTTTTCCCAGTCAGCAAGAGGAAGTTGGCTCCTTTTACCATTTTCATCTTTCTTTATTCAAGTAATGTTACCATCTTTGCAACATAAATACGAATAGTGATCATAATATAGCGCCAATCCAGTCAAATGCAGATCATGCATAGTAGACACTTACAATTATGATAGCTATACTGGTTTACTTGTGTATCCACCATGTACTAGTGATTCCATAATTGTTTTGTAAAGGGGTGAATATTTGCTATTTAATTTGACTGTTTCGGTGCTGTGTCACTCTTCGGATTCATGTGAATTTGTATAACTTTTGCGCTGGATATTGTGAGTTTTGAAATAAGAACTGACAACTTTATGGTGGATGAAGTTTATATAACTGCAATTTCATTGGTGTGCTGATAATTTTTGAATTATAGTTATTTGTCTGCACTGGTGGGGTATGATAATTCTCTTGGTTAATGTGTGTTTTGAATAGATATTTACTAGCTATTCTTTTTTAATAAAGAATTTGGCATGTTTTATTAATTTTTAAATGTCACCATTTGTCAATCATTTGAATAGTTATGTAGAGTTGATTTGAAAAGGGTTTTGTGAAGGTCTGGGTAGTTTCGTTAAATTTGGACTCGAATTGTACCCGGGGTCGGTTGTCTCTGTTGTAACTTAAGTACGTCGTAAATACAATTACGACATTAATTCCACAAAACCTCGATCTACTGAGTATATAATTTTCAACTTTACGATATTTCAATATTTAATAAAATTTGATAGCAGGTGGCTGGAAAGGATGTAGTCACATTATTTGTCAGGGAGGTCATGTTATGGAAGATGAACATTTTGCGTTGTGAATGCATATATAATAAAGGAAAACAAATAGATATCGAATAATGAATTACTAAAAAGGTAAAAGGAGGCAATAGTAAGTCCACTGTGGTGGGAATGCTACCAATGAAACGCTTCAAGTGGCGCTATTAATTATTAGACATGGGTTGTTAGTTAGCTTCAGCATGATTTGTGTTATAATAATAATGTGTTTAGCTGTTTATCTACAGCTGTATGTTTTGCATTCCATGTTACATGTGTGTAAGCATACAGCATGTTGTGTCACAATCAGTAATATACTAATAATATGCACAATAAGTTAATACATATTAAAATGTTATGCTGTATATTATTGGTAGCTGTTGACCGTGTAAGACATTATTACGGAAAGCCATTATAGTTGTAATGCAAATGTAAATTAACGTCCATGTAGATATACTATAGTAGATTTAGATGCATTTTAAACATATATTTTTATAGAAAGATAATAATAGGTTTGTAAAAGTCTTGATGCTAAATATCAAATAGTGCATACGACTTTCATACTAATGAGCATGATTTATATATTTAAAATAATTATTCCAATTTTATCTAGCTTATTCTACGAGTCTTATCTGCTTATGTGTTTTATATGCATAGCATAACATTGACGTTGCGAGTAGAAACTCTTGTCCCTGTAGAATTGTGATGTTTGCATGCAAATGTACTAAACTATATTATATGCGCGCATTGTTTCTATGTTCGCTGTTTATTATTAGAAATAATGTCTGTCGGATGGAAATTGAAAGTAGCAGCAGTAGTTTCGCCCCAAATGTGCCGATATTGACGTCATATTCTGATGTGCATAGTTAATGACTGACTGACATATATAATAGTAGACTATAGCTATCTATGATTCTGGTACTGGTAAACTGATATTACTACTGTATACTAAACCCTCAAAGTTGCATATATGCCTTCTCTACGATATACACTGTATACTCATTCCATTGCTTGTATTTCGTATTTAAATGTTCATATTCTGTTTTCATATTCGTCCTTTCACACCTCTCGCCCCACGCACACTATCGTCCCCTTATTCTGCAATAGTATAAACTTACCTTTATAAGCTGACCTCTATAGACTATACAGGCTTATAGTCCAGTGAATCTGTCTTCTCCTGTATTGTTTCCGATGTTTCTAATGCATCTGTCTTGTTAGCCTTCCCCTAATACTCGCAGTTTGTCTCGTCATCTGTATCTTGTGCATTAGTATTGGTCTATGTACTGTGGCAATGCAGTTATCATCATTGGTCTGTCAGTACCAGCCGGTGCTTGCAGGTTTACGGCAACATTTAGCGCCGTGATACAAGTGAAATATTCTAGAAAGCGGCTATACTGACATATAAAGACCAATTTAAACAAAAGTATTGATATAATGGTATGCCTAATCCACGTGTGTGTGTGTGTGTGTGTATCTGTTTGTGTGTGTGTGTGTGTGTGTGTGTGTGTGTGTATGTGTATGTGTATGTGTGTGTATGTGTATGTGCATCTGTGTGTGTATGTGTGCGCGCG
>JAVCKZ010072955.1:0-13589 GCA_034780755.1 Lepetodrilus elevatus
AAATAAATTATTTTCGCCGATTAATTTAGGTGTCCGAACTATTAGAGGGTCCGTATTAATAGAGAATATACGGTATCATAGGAAGAGATGAAGTCGTGTATGTAAATCTTCTAGCTTAGGCTGTATACTCCCCATTGAGTTGAGGTGAAATGAACTGATCGGGGTAATAATGTAGTGCTATAATATAAGCATGATTTAGAGCTTGGATTTGGAACATTAATGATGTTCACAATTTATTATTATTATGTGTTGCAGCAAAGGATGAAATTAGCTAAAGAGAAGGAGCTTCATGACAGAGAAGTTGCTGTTCGGAGACAGATGCAGAAGATACAACAGGGAGGGGTTGTACGTATATGTCCTGAATTTATCTACGTACATGTTGTGAATTTATCTACGTATATGTCATGAATCTATCTACGTATAATGTCATGAATCTAAATCTAAATCTCCTTCAATCTATCTACGTACATGTCGTGAATCTATCTACGTATATGTCATGAATCTATCTACGTATAATGTCATGAATCTATCTACGTATATGTCGTGAATCTATTGTGAATCTATCTACGTGTATGTCGTGAATCTATCTACGTACATGTCGTGAATCTATCTACTTACATGTCGCGAATCTATCTACATATATGTCATGAACCTATCTATGTATAGCAAGGTAGATAGATAGGTATGACAGTTCTGTGGTCTAGTCTCATAATGGATATCAGAGAACTTTTAGGATGCCCAGCTCCCAAGATTACAAAACATTTTGAGTACAATTTCATACAAGTTTTGTTCACATTTTAAATTTGAGTTTGAACATGAAATCGAACTCGAAAGGTTTCATAAATGTCTGGGGCAGGTCTTGATTGATTGAGAAAAATAATCTTGAAAACAATTCTTTAGTCTCGAGACAAATAAATACACTATCGGTAGGCATGGCAACAGCCTATGTGCGATTTCAGCGGAAAATAAGCCTGGGATTTGAGCCATCGCAAATGGGTGGAAAATTCCCACAGCGATGTTAAACTCCATACCGTAATCACTCACTCACCGGGATCTGGGGGCTGCAGCCTCCAAGCCACACCCAGTGCATATAAATCAACCCCTGGAATAATAAATCAACCCCCCATGACAAATAAATCGACTCCTGGACAAATTCGTCGCAAATGGGTGAAAGATTCCCGCAGCGACGTTAAACTCCATATTCACTCACTCACCCTGGACAAATACATCAACCCCTGGACAAAGAAATCAACCTCCACAAATAAATCAACACCCCTGGATATAGAAATCAACCCGCCCATGACAAATAAATCCGCAGAATATCCATGGATCTGGAAAATTGCCATTTGTTGATGAGAAAGTACTGTGTGTGTTTCAGCTTGTGTCCAGCTCCAATAACGGGCGGAAGGATGTGGTGAACCTGGAGAAGGCGCTGATCGAGTCCAAGAAGAGGGAGGCGCTGCAGAAGAAGCTGATCCTACAGCTGCAGCAGCAGAAGAAGAGCTCTGACACAAACAAGTCGCATCTGCTGAAGGCGGCCGAGAATCTCAGGCTCGTCAACATGGAAAACAGCGTGAGTCGAAATATTCACATGTCTGGAAAATAATCGGTATTTTACACACTATATTTTACGTAAATAAGTTTAATTTGTTTTATTTTTTATTTAACCTTCTCCCTGCTGAATAAAATCAAAGTGTTCTATTTGTGCATGTGATCAGGCAACTTAAGTCGCCTTCAGCAGGGAGAGGGTTAAAGGATTAGATATTTGTACTTCCAGGATCTGGTGGAAACGGCAGAGTCTCTAGCAGGTGTTTCTCATGTTTCATCCACAAGGTTGGTCAATTTGACAGGGTTAACGTTATTTTCATTTATAGGAATACAATAATTGCAGTTTTCATGGTATTCCATTGATTGGTATTTGTTTATTGAATGTAAATCATAGATTATTTGTTTATTGAACATAAACCATAGAATATTTGTTTATTGAATGTAAATCATAGATTATTTGTTTATTGAACATAAACCATAGAATATTTGTTTATTGAACATAAACCATAAAATATTTGTTTATTGAACATAAACCATAGAATCTTGGTTTATTGAACATAAACCATAGAATATTTGTTGATTTAATGTAAGCCATAGATTATTTGTTTATTGAACATAAACCATAATTTACCTTGTTTCCAGTGGCACGAATAACAAAAACCGGAATAATTCTCAAAATATTTCCATCAAGACCGAGGACGGAGAGGTTATTTCCATCATCGAGAACGTAGACCGCGACAACGAGACACCTCAGAATAAATCCACACCGAGAAAACGAAAAGCAGCGGATGCAGAATTAATTGATCTGACTTTGGACGAGGAAGAAGACGTTGGCACTCCGAGAGCGAGCAAGACGTCTCGGTTGGAAGACGTCAAACCCGACAAAGCGGCTTTGGGAACAGACCCAGGACCGGAAACTGCCACAAACGACAAGCAACCGGCATCCAATCCAGGCAGCAACAAAGAGAAGGTTAAAAACAAGGACGACAAGCAAAAAGACGTTAAACCCAACTTGGATGATCTCGACAAGGAAATCGTCGAGTCGAAAAAATCCACGTCCGATGGAAAGAAGGTAAAATTGACGGTGAGCAATAGTTTGTATTCCAAGGGAAAGCAGGATAAACAGATTGCTCCGAGAAAGGATAAGGACAGTGGTGCCACGGAAAGTGAAACTAGTCAGATGTACTCGGAACTCAAGAAAATGTACTCGGAGAAGTGCTCGCAAGTTACAGAGTGTCGTGAACAGCTGAGTACTCTGCAGGAGAATGTGCACAAACTACTGAAGATCATCGTTCCTGACGTTCCCTTAGGACTGGCTAAAGACATTCAGTACATTGTAGAGGAAATGATCAGGGTGAACTCGGACGAGTCGCTAGTTAACGGTTCGTCGACGGAAACGTGATGATGGCAGATGTAGTAGTACACCAGTTTTTCGTTCGTTGTTTGCTCGACTAGACGCAGTCTGGAACGAGATTTCATGACGGTAGCGACTCCAGCATCTGTTGTTCAGCGATGCCGGTGTCCGTTGTTAACATTTCTGTCTGCACGGTAAAGATTTTACTAACGGATGGTTAGTTGTTAGTTGTACTACGAGAAGGGTGGGCAATGGTAATGGACAAACCAGATAGTAAATATTTAAAATTTCTTTTAATTATTTAATAAAGACAAGAAATTTTAGTATTGGCCGATTATGAAAGTTGCCGTAGTTTGTTGTATTATGTTTATGCAAGGTTGGAATTAATTATCCAAATCATTACAAAACATACAATTATTTTCCATGCAATGACCCAAGGCAGTCGAGCACAAACTCAAACAGTTCTGGTTGTGTAAATATATTCTAAGATAATTTTTTTACATTAATGTTATTGTATTCAAATTTAGGTCAGTAATTGCATAATAGCAGATCTTCAACGATTTCCATACCAGACATTAAATATATTTTCATGACAGTTCTTCTCAGGTTGATCAATTTATTTACATAATGTATCGTATACCAGGAAATATTAAAAAGGTGATATTTGCGTGGTATTCAAGAATAACGGCAGTCTAAAAAAAAAAGTTCTATTAACCCTCTCCATGCTGTAGGCAACCGGAGATGCCCTAAAGAGCAGTGCGTGTGTGTAATCCAGCAGGGCGAGGGTTAACAAAACTTTCTTACCCTGTCAGGTTCAACCAGAGGTTTTTTAAAGTTAGTGAATGCATAGCAATGACCAAAGAGTCTTTAGGATGGATACTCTAAAAGGACGTATGCTACTTGATCACCATGGAAAGGTGACAATTTAGCATAAATTAAATATAATTTAAATCGGATCTCATTTCACTCCTTAAACATTTGGACATTTCTTTGAACGAAATTGCGAGTGTCCAAATATCTGAGCATCAGTTTCATATCTGATTTTAATGAGATTTACTATTATCGGTATACTTTTACATGTAGTTTTAATTAAACCAGCCATCCTTAACCCTCTCCCTGCTGAAGGCAACTTCAGTTGCACGATCCGATCACATACAGAAATAGAACACTCTGATTTTATTCAGCAGGGAGAAGGTTAAGAAAACAACAATCCTTGAAATCTCTTTGGGTCTTGACACGAAAGTTTTGTGGTATACAGTAATCCCAATATTTTGAAATCATCACATATCAGTTACGCAAAAAAACAGGGTTTACTCTAGTCTTGCAGATTAGGGAGGTAAAATAATACTAGAAACAAAATTGCAACAAAATGTCTTACCCGGTAATATTAATTATTGGTCTTGCAGAATAAATTATTGGTCTGCAATATAAATTTGAGAGGTCGTTTACTTGAAATATGCAGGTTTTGTATCGGTGAAAACCCTAAACAAATGAGTGAACGAGTCATATTCTTCATACTGGAATATTGAAGGATCCGGTCAATTGAATTGTGTGTGAATGAGCACCAGAGGACCAAATCATTGTATGTACCGTAGTGTATACTGTAAATCATGAAATTTTAGCGACTGGCAGATTTGTTTATATTTAAAATAAACTACATTAACCCTCTCCCTGCTGGACTAGGTACAGCTCATTAGGGCACATCCAGTTGCTTTCAGCATGGAGATGGTTAAATTACTGTATATCAATACATTTTGGAATGAAATTGAAGACCCTACTGGCTCCCATTTGGCTCCCGTTTCACGGCAGCTTCTTAACTATTTAGGAGCTCCTAAACCAATCCTAAAAGTTATCACCTCGTAACCAGTGTTTAACAACGACATCACAAGTCTTATTCCTTCTTAAATCAATCTAGTACGAGGTGAAACTGAATCATAAAGCTAGGAGCTCTTAAGTTTAGGATGTCGTTGGGAAACGGGAGCCTGGTGCACATACAATTGTGAATATTGGTATTGAAAAATACCGATTATATAGTAAAATAATTAATGAAACAAATGTCAACAAGCAATTCATCACCCTCATTATAGTTTGGCATGAAATGCATTGACGCCCCTATTTCGTAGATTATCTCAGTAAATATTACATGGAATGAAAATCGAAAAAAAATCATTTTCTTATTTCATTTGCCCTAACGAAAATAAAAATAATTAAAAAAATATTGCACCAGTAATAAAGAATCTGTTTATATAACGATCACCAAATATTTTGAGTAAGTATTTATTTTATTACGTTCGGAGGAAGAAACAGGCAAATAGGCTGAATTTGCGGGTATGTGAAGACGAGCATCAGCACATGCAAATTGAGCATTTTTACCCGTTCCTTCTTTTGAATGTCACCCCTCTGCATAGGTAACATAATACCTACTCAAAATATTTGATGATGGTTATATAAACAGATTTGTTATAACTGGTGCAATATTTTAATTTATTTTTATTTTAATCGAGCAAATGAAATAAGAAAATGGAAGTTTTTTTGTTTTTCATTCCATGAAATATTTATTGAGATAATCTACAAAATATGGGTGTCAATGCATTTGATGCCAAACTATAACATGGTATGCTTGCTAATATTTTATGATTTACAGTATAAAATCATTGATCTCGGTGAGGTCCGGTTAAGAAATTCAGGTGATATACACGTACTTCCAACATTCAATTTGCAATTATAGCATTAGGTTCTACCATGTATTTAAATGTACTTCAATTTAAAAACCCAAACATGACTTGCATGCATATTTTACATCAATGACATTATCTGTCACATGCTCAATTGCATTACAATGTTCATGTAGTTATTAAGTCAAGTTTAGCATGAAGATGTGACATGTGTTTGTTTACAGTTAGAAGCTTAAACGTTTCCTACTGTAGAGACACAGACTTGTGCCGGAAAATAATTTTATCTTTAGAAAGCAAATTCAAAACGGGTATTCCTATGGTCCCCCTTGGTAACAAATGGGCCAGAACGTTATTTCACCGCTGGATAATCCTGTAAATTAGGCAAAATAATGATCATACTGTATTTTTATTTTTATATTTATACACATTTTATTTCAACTATCCAAGTCTGCAGGTGGCCTGCGTTTCACGAAAGGGGTGTGTATTTACATCGGACATACTCGGTGCTTTAAGTCCATGATTTATGTCCGGCGTAAATATACACCCCTTTTGTGAAACACAGGCCTGGTACATAGGGCAGTTCTGCAAACTGGTTCCATGCATATGTGTAATGTTTTATCATAAGCAGGGAACCAGTCGAAGCGTTTTTGGTTGTCTGAAGATCTACTGTAGCTGCTATCATTTATCAAGGTCAAGGTCATCCTAGACTGAAAGCATACTATTATTTATTTGTAAAGCTGAAAACACGCTAATTTGCATAAGCATGTGTGTATATGTCATTCACATGTTTAATACGTATGTTTTTCAAAACATTATATTCTGTGAAAGTTTCCATATCTATGTTTATGGCATTGTGAAAAGAATATCACATATGCTGTGAAATTACCATGTGAAGCGTTAAATATGTTGTCACAATACCGTTCCAATTATGTATGCACCATCCATGGAACGTATACATCGAGATTGGCTCCTGTTCCAATGTTGACGCATATGCAGATGGGACACTTGTGTAAGCATAATGCGAATGCAAACACATTTGATTTAACATGTACAATTGATAGAGTTCCGATATTCCGTGTACAAACAATGTATACACACGGATGCTTACACAAACTAGTGTTTTCAGCTTTATCCATTTTGTCAAGAATAATGGCATGTTTTACTGTGTAAATGGAGTAGGAGAAAGACATCTCTAATATTGTGTTGTCAACATTTATAATTTATTTACACTTTAAATAAGTACATATGAGTTAGCAGAAGTTATCTGCTCTTTGTTGTAACATTTATATACTTTGCATATTTATATTTAAATTTGAACCATTGTAGTTAGTTCCAAGGACAAAGTTGATATTGATAATATTAAGTTTTTATTTTTTTAACGCATGACTGATTTGTTAAAGGCATAACAATAACAATAAGATGATTGTTCCTAGATAACTGCTGGTGATCCGTCTAAGTTAAACAGGGATCATTTCTCTAATCAAATCATATTTTGATATGCATTTAAATGTTAATGAATTTACAAAATATTTTACAAGGAATGTATGAATGTTACAAACATTCTTAATAAACTTGACAAATGTCAATAATTATAGCAATAATGAATTTTAATGCATTCCCGTTGTACAAAAGATCCTTGAAGACCATTACAATAACTAGTTTATGTTTCCGGTTACGAGTTTCTTTAAATATGCTGTTTGTGTTTACCATCTTCTGCAATATTCACCATGTTATTCATTTAATGTCGCAATGTTGACATCATTAGTTCATTACCAAATATTTCCTTGTTCTTGAATGTATTTATGAGCTGATTGTGTAGGCGGCTTTGTTGAATACCAGTTTTAGTTTGTATTCGCTTAAATTTGTTAAATTCCAGAGGGCCTATTATCGAAACGTTCTTACGATCTTCTTAGCCTAAGAACATTCTTAACTTTATCTTATAGCATGAGATATTCACGTTCTTAAGCTAAGAAGATCTTAAGAAGTTTCGTGAATAGGGGCCCATACCAATATTGTTTATATAGCACTCGCCCTTATAGCGCTTAATTTTTAAATTAATGAAGAAAATATATAGGTTATTTAAATTTAGATGTAAATCAAAATAGCAAGCATATGTTTAGATGAATCGATAAGTAGCATATTTATTAAGTTAATTATTCACCACCCAAATATCGCCAGGAAATATCTGGGCACCCTTATGAAGATTTCCACGTACACTACGAGACCACGGAACTCTTGTAGTGATTGCATATTGTGCACTACGCGGGGTGATCGTCTTGTACTTGTAGTGGATACAAGCACATGAAAGAGTGGCCTGTAAGTAGACTGCATATTTGGGTATATAAAATATTCACACCAATAATACTACAGTGCTCCCTCGATATAACGCTGAATTTGGGGTCCATGGCATGCCACCTGCATTATATCAACAAATATAATTGGAGAAAAAAAGAAAATACAAAATTTTGAGATTTTTTTTTAATGGGGTCGTATACGAATCCGCGGTGCATCGAAGGGCATTATATCGAGGGAGCACTGTATTAATAAATGTATTGTTGTGCCAGCATATATTGTTTTGTTTTTGTGCAAACCATTGATCTGCGTTTATGTAAAAATACCATTAAATATATCTGTAGTGCCATCGATATCGGTTCATTTATCTATAGAACAAATTCACAATTCAGGGTTAGTGATTAATTCCATATTGTCTTGTTTCCCAGAATAATCACACCATCTATGAATTATCTCCCTATGAGTTACAAGTATAGCCGTCATTCTGGAAAAAAATATATCTTTCAAGGTGGTTATTAATTGACAAGTACTTATCGCAATTTTACCAAAGGTCACAGTATTTTGGAAATATATTTTAATTGAGCTGTTAACTTTGTGGACAGGAATGGCATGTTTAATTATGATTCTAAGGCATAATTTTGTGAAAATATTTAGGTTTTGTCACAAACATTTCTCATAAAAGTTTTTTTTAAATATTCTCAAGATATAGACGGACCTCTACATGTACCTTGGCTTATAAGTTATATACCACACCACCAGAAGTTTTGTGGAAACGAGCAAGATGTTAATGTAGGTAAATATGTCGTGAACGTTTCTAGTCAAAAGTGAAAATGTTCGCAAACTATGCCTCAGCTGTTGCAATGATAATATGATTTTTACTATTTTTCTTTTCTATCTAACCACTCACAGTAGTAGGATAGGTACAACAGTGGTTTGAGGCTTAGGTTGTATGATTGTGTTACGTCTGGTAATAATATACCTGACTGATGTACCTGTATGCTTAAATATAACATGTACATGTACACCAATTCCCTGTCAGTATTGCAATTATGTACAATTAAACTGTTGTTAAACTATTGTTGTTGTATTACTTGGTACCTAAGTGTTCTTTATGAAAGGATCAACACTATTACCGTAAATGATGCCATAATTTACCTACTGAATGCAAGACATGTTCATCTATCATACCACACTTAGCAGTGATCAAGGTAATATAGCAGGCCAAAACATTTTTTTTGTACAATTTCATGCTCACGCTAAAAATGTACATGATGTTTTATAATATGAACAAAACTCTTGAGTTATCTCGGGACCCGAGGCGTGTTCAGAGGGGCGAGTTATCGCGTGACGTCGTATATGAAGGATGAAGGTTTCCAAGGCGATTTCACGTGTGTACTCGCAGGTTCGCGCCCTCCTGAACAGGCCTTGGGCCACTCACTCGCATGCCTGCAGATCATTTAGTTTTTAAAAAGCTAATTCAGACCCAGAGATTATAAAGTTATGAGTACAATTTCTTGCTCCTCAATGTTTTGTTCACAAATCCACATATAATATTTGAACTCGAGCTGGGTAGCAAGTGGGGCCTGCAGTATTATACCACCCCTGGGTAGCAAGTGGGGCCTGCAGTATTATACCACCCCTGGGTAGCAAGTGGGGCCTGCTGTATTATACCACCCCTGGGTAGCAAGTAGGGCCTGCTGTATTATACCACCCCTGGGTAGCAAGTGGGGCCTGCACCACCCCTGGGTAGCAAGTGGGGCCTGCTGTATTATACCACCCCTGGGTAGCAAGTGGGGCCTGCAGTATTATACCACCGCTGGGTAGCAAGTGGGGCCTCCAGTATTATACCACCCCGGGGTAGCAAGTGGGGCCTGCAGTATTATACCACCCCTGGGTAGCAAGTGGGGCCTGCACCACCCCTGGGTAGCAAGTGGGGCCTGCAGTATTATACCACCCCTGGTAGTTTCCTGAAGTCTGTAAAGTTTGACATGCCATGTTATGTATACCGTACTACTGTGGCCAGTTCCACAGAACGGTCATAATACTACGAGAGTCGCAACTCCCATACATCAACATTGACTTTCGTAGCGTTACAATCTTTCTGTGGAACAAGGGCCTGTAGTTTAAATTTTGGTATAAAAGTCTAAAAACTTGTCTGCGGCCCAAGTATCTTTGTGAAGAACAGTTTCACATTAATATGGTTATTGTAGGTTTACCTCCCAGTAGAAGCAACAGTAACATCGTGTGAAAGGTTGCCACCAATTTGCACTCTGGCTAGTTTGAGCAGTTGAGGAGCAAACTATTTGTCTTTTACATATGGGTGAAATATTCACACTGTGACGAAAAAAATAAATTCAATCAATCGATCTATCTATAATATTCCAGACATATTCATAACAATACAGTTGTACCCGACTCTGCAAGACGATAAATACATTTTCAAAAATCATGGTTAGCCAAACTGGTAATAAAGCAACAAAAAGATACTCTTTTGATGTGTTTATTATTTAGTACATTAATACTTACACTTGTATAATACAAACATCAGATGTATAAAATAAACTATTCACACCTCGTACCGGGGTCTCACTTTCAGGATATCACAGATTCTAACTATATCAATCTCTCGTCTAGAATGCTTCGTTACCAGACACCTTTAACCCTTCCACTGCTGGATTAGGCCCAGTCACTGCTCTTTAGTGCATCTCCAGTTGCCTTCAGCATGGAGAGGGTTAATGAATCGGTTAATCCAATCAATTATTACCGTGGCAATTTAAATAACATGTAATGCTAAAACAAATCCTAGTACATGTATTTAGATTTTTAAACAATTTTTAGAGCTGCTTTCGAGATTCTTTTACTTATGGCATTAGTAAGAACGCATTCTAGGTCGGAGCTTATCCAAGGAGTAGCCATTTTGGTGTCGCGCTCCTTTGGTGCATAGTCATTCAAAGGTTGTGCTCCTAAGGAGCACGGTCATCCGAACCAGTGTAGTCCTTGACATTGTCTGTCCCACTGTTTCTCACACAGCCAGCACCACTCCTCGCCACACCGACACAGCATGTGCATACACCCACCTACAACAGATAGACAATCTCAGCTCCCTGGGAGGTATTGAGATCTTGCATGTGACGTCAATCAATACGTCACACAGCATTGTGGGTGGCAAGACAATGTGATTTTCCGCCGTTGCTCACATCATCACATGGTTTTCTGCCACCCAAACCGTTTTCTGCCACCCGATGATTGTTCCGTGCAAGGCCTCAATAGAATCTATAACTAAATATTTCAGTTCTTTGTATGCCCATATTATTACACATATAAGTTATTACATATTGTAGGATATTGATAATATACGGTGGGAATTGTCTACATGTACTTGTAACTCTTTATGGCACCAGGCCCAGATATTATGAAACTTTCTGAGTATGATTTTATGCTCACGCTCGCATTTCTTATGGTGATTTGTGAACATCTTGAAAGTCACTCTAAACCCCAATTCAAGAGAGAAAATAAAAGGATAAAACTTTTGAGTTGAGTATGAAATCATATTCAGAAAGGTTTCGCAATATCATGCCCATGCCCCAAGATTACGAAAATTTTGAGTACGATTTCATGCTCATACTAACATTTTATAATGTGATTTGTGAATAAAATTTAGTTGAGTATGAAATCATACTCCGAAAAGTTTCGCAATCTCAGTTCCTGGTGTTGAGTTCAGAAATTTGGTATCAATCTTCCACTAAAAATATCTGCCGGCCCTTAGTTTATTTTGTACAGGATAGTAGTTACCATTTCTCTCCGTCCTCGTAGAGCACTTTGGACACGGCTTGGTGGTGCGATCGATCAGACTTCTAGCCTCCGTCTCCCACTGAGCTCGGTCAGCACTGTCTGGGTTAACTGTGTAATCCTGTGACGAACATAACAGTATGACATTCAACTGCAATACCAACTGTATAAGAGATATATGTATAACACTGTCTTGGAGCCACGCGAATGCTGACTGATTTGGACATTTACTAATTCGAATCACGGCTCTTGATTTCATTCATTGATAGTACCTAAACTTACAATAATTACCGATTCTAGCCGAATCCAAAATTATTCTTGTAACGTTAAATTATATATAGCTTAAAATGAAAAATAAATTATCATAATATATAATGCTAGTGCCTACAATAGCATGCCAGACATTAGCGTTAACCCTCGCCCTGCTACCTTAGTGTACATACCGGTAAGTAGAGTTTGAATGGTACACTGGGCGTCAAAGGTCCCACGTAATGGGGCATGGGTTAAGTGGCATTGGCCTGTGGATACAGGGGTTAATTCTACCCCTGGGAGATGTCGAGCTTACCTGTGCCCAGGACTGGAGTAGTGGGTTGTTGTCGCACGGCCCCTCATGGTATTCATTCTTACAGTCGCGGCAAAACACCATCTGCAATTTATGGGTCATCATAAACATGTGTCTATTGTTGCTATGCATCTTGTAGGTACCGGCGCAAGCTTGTAAATAAAGCAACCTATAGCCGCTGGAAGTACTTAAACGGTGCATGCCAAACCTAGCCGATTTCGGCAAAAGAAACGGCACTGGTATTAGAGCTACGAGAGTCATGACTCTGCATAGGGAGTTATGGCTCTTGTAATGTCTGTGGAAAGGACTCTGTAGTATGGAGACTTACTTGACAGCATAAAGGCGCCGCTCAACGTAAGAGTAATGTCGACGTGCGAGTCTGTCAATGGGTATTCCACAAGTGAAGAAATATGTAGAAAGTCACTTTCTACTATGGATAGATGACTATCGACACTTTATCGTGACTTTCAGACAGTTACTCGCAAGATCTAGTCCCCCTGCAATTTACTGTCAGACAATGGACTAGCCCAAGAAAAGTCACATTTGGAGCCGCCTTAAGACTTACTTGACAGTCTTTGGAGACGCAGACGACCTTTCTCTCGGCACTCTCAAGGACAAATCCCATCCCGCAGCCTGGACCGGGACACAGAACGCCACCCGTCTGTAGGACAAACTCCTCCGTGGCGAAGTCGTGGAACCTTGCATACTGAGAAAATACCAGCAGTAATAAAAGACTTGTCAAGGAGCCTCTGCCTTAGGTATACTCATAATAATAATAATTACAGTAGACCTTGCATATACCGGCCTCGGATAAACCGGACACTCACTTATAACTGATTGAATCTGAAGTCCCGGTCCCGTCTAACGCTAATTACAGCATATGTATAACGGACTTTGCATATAATGGACAAAATAGCTGGTCCCAATGAGTCTTATATGCGACGTCTAATGTATTTTGACTTGTATACATAATACTGAAAGCTGGCTAGCAGACTATTGGGTATTTATTTTCTATAACACTTTTAGTGTCTGTTTAGTATATAGGCTAAAATACAGTGCAGTCACTGAATATTTGGAAAAAAGACGCCTACAGTAAAATGTGTTGTAGCAAATGTGTGACTTTGGTATCTAATGAATATGGCATGTATTCGTGAAATGTTCACTTATTTGGCTAGATGAGCCCAGGTCAGCTTGACCTCTCCCAGGGAAAATATTGTTACTTATTGGAGGCATAGTAGAGTCAGTGTCCCTAATACCGTACGCTTTTGGACTAGAACTGTTCTTATGGCAATGTTCTGAAACCGATTTGTATGTATCGACTATCAAACGAAAGGTTATCCACTCAGCTACTCGAAAATACTAACATCGG
>JAVCKZ010072966.1:0-13589 GCA_034780755.1 Lepetodrilus elevatus
TGTGTAAACTGTCTATTATTTTCTCTGCAAAATGAGTAACTATTTATATCTTATGCATTATTGTCTAAGACTGACACCTATATTTATTATCCATTTCAGTCAACCTGTCTGTCTGTCTGTCTGTCCAGTTACTGAACTGTTATTGTATCTGTCGTAGAAGAAAATGATAGAAATGAGAAATGAATCCGTAGAAAAGGAACTGTAAATGAAACCTGTATTATGAGAAATGAGAAGCCAAAACTGTATGAGAACTGTGACAAGTGTTGTGAGAATTGAGAAACAGAACTGTGAGAAATATGAACTGTATATGAAAATGAATTGTGTGAAAATAAAATATTGTGAGAAACAGCGTTGACACTACGGCTTAAATCATCGTGAGTGATATAGAAGATAGCATTGACATTATAAAAAACAACAAATGCTAACATGAGTGACGTAGAAGATAGCACGCGGTTTAGAAGATTGACTGAGAAAGGCCAATCCTACAAGATGGAGGTCAAAGCCAAAAGAATAAAAAGCTTGTTCAGGCAGCTACAAAGAAACTATGAGAATATGAGAACTATTATGATTACTGGAACGCATTCTAAGGAAGACGTTGAAACTGTTAGAACCGAATACGCTAAATGGTTAGAAGATTATGATGAACTGTTTGAGACGAGATTCGAACTTGAGGGTATCATAACCGTCGAAACCGATACTGAGGACTTTGAAAGAGAACGCATGGCCCAGGACGACGTTCTGAAGAATATGAAGATCGAAGTAGAAGACTACATTCTACAAAGCAAGGTCTATCCACACCCCCAGCAAGCAGAAGAATTGGAGCAACTGACATCGAGAAGTGTCGCATCTGTAGCTAGCAACAGATCTATCACAAGCCAAATTTCCTCAGCACAGTTAAGAGAAAAACAAAGAAGAGCCGAAATAATTGCGAAAAGCTGCGCACTGAAGGAAAAACAGAAACTGGAGCTAGAAAAGCTGAAGATCAAAATGAGAGAAGATGAATTAGAACTGGAAACAGAGCTTAAAATCTCTGAAGCTATGTCAAGAGCTATAAACGAGTACGACAATGAGCAAGACAGTCGTACACGCATACCGGTTAGAGATACTCATCCCGATTCTGATCAAGCTATAAATGCGGTTGTGAAGCAGCTGAGAAAACCCGTTCCTGAGATTCACAAGTTTTCCGGAGATCCGATTGACTATCCCAAATTCATGCGCCAGTTCCGTATCAAGATAGTGCTGAACACAGAAGATGACGATGAAAGAATGAGCTACTTAGAGCAGTTCACAATAGGCGAAGCTCACCGAGTCGTGTCTGGATTCAGCTACTTGAACTCTACGCTAGGTTATCAAGCCGCTCTAAAAGAATTACGACTAAGGTACGGAAACGATGAAACTATAGCCACATCCTTTATCAAGAGAGCACTTGGATGGCCAAACGTGAAACCAGATGATGCAAAGGCGCTAGACGAATACTCGATATTCCTTACTGAATGTGAAAATGCGGTCGCCAGCATTAATGCAGCCAAAGTACTAGAATATCCAGACAACATTCGTCAGCTAGTCGGAAAACTGCCATTCCATATACACGACAAGTGGCGTAATGAGGTTCTAAAGACAAGAGACAGGGGACAGCTGGTAAAGTTCAGCCAGCTGGTTTCCCTTGTAAGAAGGGAAGCGAGAAAAGCTATGGACCCTGTATACGGCAGAGAAGCCCTCAAGCCAGAATTGAAGATGAGAAAGAATCCTCCGGTTAAGGTTAGAACAAGTTATGCTACAGAGCTAGTGGACAGCAACTCAGGATATACAACCAAACAGAACAACAGCAAAGACTCCTACCAGAAATCGAGACAAGCGAATGAACCAAAACCTCCTGATGCACAATGCTCATATTGCAAGGGACTACATCCACTTGAGAAATGTCAGAACATCTGCCTGCTGCAACATGCTGACAAGATTAACTTTCTGAAAAGACAAGGCCGGTGCTTCAGATGTCTGGCTATTGGACACCTCAGCTCTACATGCAACCAAATTGCAAAGTGCAATATTTGCAATCGCCCTCATCAGACCATTCTTCATATTCAACGAGGATACCAAACCCAAAGAAAGGAACCGTATAGCCACACGATCAACACTTCAAACATGTCCACGGGGGTCGGTGACTGTAAAACGATGGCAGTGATCCCAGTGAAAGTGAGAATGAAGGACAGTATGAGAGTCGTTGAAACCTATGCCTTCCTGGACCCAGGCAGTAGTATCTCATTCTGTTCTACTTCCCTCATGGAAAAGCTGGACTGTAATGGCAAACCGATGAAGATCACTATTGATACTATGGGCAGCCCCTACACAATGGACACAAGGATCATTCAAGGCCTGCAAGTTTACGACCTTGGACTTAACAATGAAGTCATACTCCCATCAGTCTACACTAAAGATAAATTGCCACTGTCAAGATCACATATCCCTACTGCTGAAGATGTGTCCCAATACACTCATCTTAGAGACATTGAACTGCCACAAATAGACTGTGACATTGAGCTGCTTATTGGAAACAACGTTCCCGATGCCTACACCCCTCAAGAGGTGAGGACAGGCAAGCAAGGGAGCCCACACGCAACGAAGACCCGCTTAGGCTGGATCTTGTGGAATGTGATGAGAACTTCAGACGGAGACGATAGCTGTTACGGATCGCCAGTGATGAGAACTCAGGTGATAGCTATAGAAGAAGTTGAAAGCATGAGAAATCTCGATGAACTAGTTCGACAAAATATGAACATGGACTTTCCTGAGAAATCTGTGGAAGACGTGAAGGAGATGTCACAGGAAGACAAATTGTTCCTCAACAAAGTTGACGATTCGGCCAAGAAGAAAGATGGTCACTACCACATCAAACTTCCATTTAGAGATGACAACGTAGAGATGCCTGATAATCAGGAATACGCCCTTCAGAGACTACAAGGTTTGAAGAAAAGATTTGAGAAGAACCGCCAGTTTCATACAGACTACAATGAGTTCATGGAAAATGTGTTACAGAAAGGCTATGCTGAGAAAGTGCCAGAAAGTGAGATGAGAGGCCCAGAAGGGAAAACATGGTTTATACCGCATCACGGTGTATATCATCCGAAAAAGGTTAACAAAATCCGTGTAGTGTTCGACTGTGCCGCCAAATACCAAGGTGTGTCGCTGAATGATGTGTTACTTCAAGGACCAAACCTCACGAACAATCTAACAGGAACTTTGCTCCGATTCCGCCAAGAGCCGATAGCAATAATGGGGGACGTCGAATCCATGTACTATCAAGTGAAAGTCTATGAAGAGGATAAGGACTTTCAAAGATTCTATTGGTGGACCGATGGTGACTACAGCCATGATCCAGAAGTATACAGAATGAAAGTGCATCTGTTCGGAACTGTATCATCCTCAAGTTGCGCCAGCTATGCCTTGCAGAAAACTGCCGAAGAAAACAAAGACAGCTATCCCTCTGAAACTACAGATGCGATTCGCAAAAACTTTTATGTAGATGACTGCCTTGCATCTTCAGAATCTGTCGAAGGTGCCGCTAGCATGATAAAAGAAATCACAGAATTGTGTAGCCATGGAGGATTTCGTGTTGCTAAATGGGTCAGCAATAGCCGCGAAGTTATGGAAGCCATTCCGGAAGAAGATAGAGCCAAGGAAATGAAGAACCTAGACTTAGAACTTGATGACCTGCCCAATGAACGTGCACTAGGAGTGTACTGGCTGACTGAGACAGATGAGTTTGGATTCAAGATTACTGAGAAGACCCACGCTTGCACTAAAAGAGGGATTCTATCTGTGACAAGTAGTGTGTATGACCCATTGGGATTTGCAGCGCCCGCTGTTCTGCCTGCCAAGCAACTACTGCAAAAGCTCTGCCAAGAAAATCTGTCCTGGGACGACCCCATCCCAGAACGACTACAACGAAGATGGGAACAGTGGTTGTGTGACTTGCACAAACTCGAGAGTATGAAAATCCAAAGATGCTACAAGCCTGAGAACTTTGGCATAGTCAAAACCTGCCAGCTACATTTATTTTCAGATGCTAGCGACATTGGATATGGAGTTGTGGCCTATATACGAATGACCAATGAGAAGAATGAAGTGATATGCTGTTTCGTCATGGCCAAGTCCAGAGTCTACCCACTGAAGAAGATATCTGTGCCCCGCATGGAATTGACGGCTGCTACTGTTGCAGCACGCATGAGCAAGATGATAACACGCGAACTCCAGTACACCATTGCTGAAACTGTGTTCTGGACTGATAGTATGTCGGTGATTAGATACGTCAGAAATCAAACGGCACGATTCCACACCTTCGTAGCCAACAGAATCGCGGTACTCCGAGAGGTTTCAAGCCCAGAGCAATGGCGATTTGTTAACTCCAAACTGAACCCTGCAGATCTTGCATCAAGAGGAGCAAGCATGGACAAGTTCCTAGCAGATAGCAACTGGATTAAAGGCCCAGACTACCTGTGGAAACCGGAAGACATGTGGCCTCAAGAAAATATTCAGATAACCATTCTAGAATGTGACCCGGAAATCAAGAAGTCTGCTGTGAGCTGTGCAACTCAAATTGCATCAAGAAATTCCATGGACAAGCTGTTGAGCTCATTCTCGGATTGGAACAAATTGAAGAGATGTGTAGCCTACTTCGTCATTGTGAAGAAGTATCTCAAAGGCAAAGTGTCAATGAGAAATGGAAAGAAAACTGAGAACACTAACCTGAACATCAGTAGAGACGTTCTTGAAGAGGCAGAAGAGGCTGTGATTCAATATGCTCAAGAACAATCATTCAGAAAAGAACTTTCACATCTCAAGCAAGTTGTCAGAAATCCAGACGCCAAGAAGACTGTGCCGAGAGGAAGCCCACTCTATAGACTAGACCCAATACTTGTGAAAGGTACCATTCGAGTAGGAGGACGACTTGATCGGTCGCACTTGCCCTACGATGCCAAACATCCTGCCATAATCCCCAAACATTCACCAGTGGCGAAGCTTGTGCTAGAACATATACATAGATTGGTGGGTCACTTTGGCAAAAACTGCATGCTTGCTAGTCTGAGACAGAAATACTGGATTCCCGGAGCTGGAACCATCATTAAAGGCATAGTGTCGAAGTGCGTGTCATGCCGGAAGTATAAAGCAGAGACCCAGGTACAGAAGATGGCTGATCTACCGCTGGATCGTATCACCCCAGGAGAGCCCCCATTCACGAGAGTAGGTGTGGACTACTTTGGACCATTCCATGTGAAACGTGGCCGTGCAAATGTGAAACGATATGGTGTAATCTTCACGTGTCTCGCCTGCAGAGCTGTACACATAGAAATTGCACATTCCCTGGATACAGATTCTTGCATCAACGCGATACGCCGATTTGTAGCCAGAAGGGGCCCTGTGAAGGTTATGAGATCGGACAATGGAACAAATCTAGTTGGTGCGGAAAGAGTGCTGAGGGAGGAGATATCTAAATGGAATCTATCAAGAATCCATGCAACGCTACTGCAAAACAACATAGACTGGGAGTTCAACCCGCCCTATGCATCCCATCATGGAGGTGTATGGGAAAGAATTATTCGCTCAATCAGAAAAATCCTGTTCTCGCTAATGGAACACCAAGTGAACCGTCTTGATGACGAGTGCCTACAAACACTCTTCTGTGAAGCAGAGTCGATTCTCAACGGGCGACCTATAACTAAGAATTCGAGCCACCCAAGTGACCTCGCAGCTCTAACGCCCAATCACCTGCTACTCCTAAGCAAACGAGAAGTATGCCCCCCAGGACTGTTCGTTAAGGAAGATACTGTGCTAAGATCCCGTTGGCGGCAGGTACAATATCTTGCCGACCAATTCTGGAAAAGGTGGGTGGGAGAGTACCTCCCGCTCCTGCAACAGAGGCAGAAATGGTGGAAAAATCAGAGGAACTTAAAAATTGGTGACATTGTGCTTGTGATGGACAATGCACCCAGGCATTCCTGGGCACTGGGCCGAGTGACCAAGGTACAAAAGGACCGGAAGGACCTGGTCCGCATTGTTGAAGTCAAAACACAGTCTGGTACTTTCCTGCGACCAATAACCAAATTGTGTACTCTGCTAGAAGCAGACGAACTATAGTTGCTAAGAGCCTATTTCTGACTATTGCTACTGTTATTTCTGTGTTGAACATATTTTGGTGTATCAAGTAGGAAATGTGTTTACCGTAATATGATTGTTTATGTTTTCCCAGCAGAGTTCATGCTGTATACTATACATTCTGAGTTTACGTGAAGTTCGCAACTCTCAATTTTGTCTAGTAATAGATTTTGAGATAAAACTCATTTTAATTTGTCCATTTGGTAAAGGTTAAATTGTTAACTTTGGTTAACTATTTGGGGGTCGGTGTGTAATGACCAAATTAATACTTTTACTTAATTATTCATGTGTTATGCTGTTTCCTATGTGTGTACATCTATTTTGTGGTATTTATCCTAAATTATTCTAAAGAAAATTATTTTGCATTATTCTATGGGTTTGAACCCACTATTTGCTAGTCAGGGGAGGTCACTCTGTTTTCTTAATTAGAAACACATGTGCTTTAGAAGTGGAATATTCATGGTTTATTAAGCCCCCAACTAGTGGTAAATATACAATATGCTGGCCTGTTGTGTTGTGAATTCCTTCTAGATATATTGTGCAACATTTAGTTAACTTTAAGACTCATGTCATACATTTGTTTGTGTATTATTTGCATTTATCCAACTTTGTTTACACTGCAGTACAGCCGTGCTTCACCGTTCATGTGATCGAAAATAGGGGTCGTCGCGTGTGTAAACTGTCTATTATTTTCTCTGCAAAATGAGTAACTATTTATATCTTATGCATTATTGTCTAAGACTGACACCTATATTTATTATCCATTTCAGTCAACCTGTCTGTCTGTCTGTCTGTCCAGTTACTGAACTGTTATTGTATCTGTCGTAGAAGAAAATGATAGAAATGAGAAATGAATCCGTAGAAAAGGAACTGTAAATGAAACCTGTATTATGAGAAATGAGAAGCCAAAACTGTATGAGAACTGTGACAAGTGTTGTGAGAATTGAGAAACAGAACTGTGAGAAATATGAACTGTATGAAAATGAATTGTGTGAAAATAAACTATTGTGAGAAACAGCGTTGACCCTAACCCAGTCTGTGAGGTAATTGCATTTACTGGATGTATAGCTAAGCAACAAATGTAAACTGTGCACATAATATCATTCTGTACTCCCTGAAGAGTATACCTGCACATCTGGACTATCGATGAGTCTGGACATGGCGAGATAAATGGCTTTCAGCCACTGGAATGCCATCTCTATGTAACTCTGCCCTTCAAACAGACACTTGGCTGTAGACAATAGGAAACAGGAGGAATCTCATTAAAACATTAATGAAAAACACATACATTTAGCTATCTAAAATGTAAACACCAAAAACAAAAACCCGCCTAAATTATTTTTATTATTATTTTTTTTTAATTAAATAAATTATGGGGTTTAGTCACTTTCAAGATTCTTTCACTTATATCACGACTTGTATTAAAACAGTTACAAAAGTAAAATAAAACTTTGCGCACCGGAGAGTTGGAACATATGGAGGCCGGCCACCTGGATGATCTCATTGGACGGCGTCTCCAGCAGCACCGGCAGCAGCGACTCCATCAGGAACCCCGTCTGCACCGCCGAGACCACCACCTTGTCTGCAGAGTGACCGCACACACGGGGTTAAAACTCAGATCACACACAGGGTTAAAACTCAGATCAGCAATACAAAACACTAACCTTAATTAATCTGGACTAGACTACCAAAATTATAAAAAATTAAATTTAAAAAAATTAATTAGACTAGCTGTCAACCAGGTAATAGAAAGATGAGCAATGAGCTTGCAGTTAACCCTCTCCCTGCTGGATAAGGCACAGGTACAGCCCTTCATGGCATCTCCGGGTGCCTTCAGCATGGAGAGAGTTAATAGTGAGGTCCATTCTTCCAAGGCCCGAAATTGTACAGGCGATTTTAATGCTTTGTACTTACTACATTTTATTAAATGAAGAAAATGATTTTTATTTCAGAATACTGTCTACAACATGATTACCAATAGATTCTGATTTCAGAATACTGTCTACAACATGATTACCAATAGATTCGTATTTCAGAATACTGTCTACAACATGATTACCGATAGATTCTGATTTCAGCTTTCTGGATGCAATAGTTGTTGAGACATCATGTCATGAAAATGCTCCATGTGATCTTTTAACATTTATCCAGACCACCACATTGAAATAAGTACTGTGCCAATTAACATTTAAGTCAAAAAGGTTCATTATGAGTATGAACAAACACAATAACTACTGACACCTATCAACACTGACAAGGTAACACCAACATTGTGATAGCGACACAATGACACTGACACAATGACACTGACACAATGACAATTGAACACGGACACTAATACAGTGACACTGACATTATGACATTATGATACTGTTACACTGACTCTGTGACACTGATCCAGTCACAGTAACATTATGACAGAATGACACTGACACTGTGACATTATGACACTGAAATTGTTACACTGACTCTGTGACACTGATACAATGACACTGATACAATGCCACTACTGTAACACTGAGACAATGACTCTGTGACACTGATACAATGCCACTATGACAATGCCACTACTGTAACACTGAGACAATGACACTGTGACACTGTAACACTGAGACAATGACACTGTGACACTGTAACACTGAGACAATGACACTGTGACACTGATACAATGACACTGTGACACTGATACAATGACAATGACACTGTGACACTGATACAATGACACTGAGACAATCACACAATGACACTGTGACACTGATACAATGACACTGAGACACTGACACTGTGACACTGATACAATGACACTGAGACAATGACACCATGACACTGTGACACTGATACAATGACACTGAGACAATGACACTGTGACACTGATACAATGGCACTGAGACAATGACACTGCGACACTGATACAATGACACTGACGCAATGACACTGTGACAATGACACTGATACAATGACACTGTGACACTGAGACAATGACACTGAGACAATGACACTGATACAATGAAACTGTGACACTGATACAATGACACTGACACAATGACACTGATACAATGAAACTGATACAATGACACTGACACTGATACAACGACACTGTGACACTGACCGTCATCAAACATCAGAAGCAGCAGCTGTAGACTGGCCTCCATGATGTCGTTGTTGCCGTTATCTATCTTGACGTACGGCATAATCTTCTCGTGGATCTTGTCTTCCTGCAGTATCTCACACAGCCGTTCTGCAAACAACCACAGGATGCAAATCTTAGAAATATGAACAGTAGGCTATATAGTAATGACAACACAAACTATAAATTGAAATATGAACAGTGAATCTTATGGAGAGGGTTAAAGATTCACTGTCATATATAAGAAATATCAACAACAAAATCTATTTGCTTCAAAATATCTTCTATATTATTGGTGGAGGCAATACATACATGTTTGTAGAAATAAAATTTGGTTTCATTTTGTGATTTGAAAAATTGTAAAGACATATTTCAATTATAAGTAAAATATGTTCATTTCATTATTCACATAACTAACAAATCGACTGGGATAAAATCTGGTCATAATTATACAAGGATACTTAACTACTGGACTATTAATGTGACAAATTGAAGTAAACATTTTACTGGTAATCATTGTTTGGAAAAATAATATACAAATTAAATGTAATTAATGCTAATGCATATAATATAAATGAATACTGACACCATTAGCTTTGGAAAAATATACAAATGAATTTCTATTATAATTTCTAGTTCCATTATATAGAAACTATAGATTTAGATTTAGTGGTTTCAAATTTGTTACTGTAAAAGCAAATCTGAAAAATTAGTTGAGAAAATGTAATATTGAAATTGAATGATGAAAGTGACAAATGAATATGATGATGAAAGCGATGACAAAAGTTATATTACTGATAGTATCTAAAGAAATAATAAAAGTGATAAAGTGATAAAGATAAAGAAATAATAAACGTGATTAGGTAATAAAATAATTGGTGGAAATCAGGGGCATATAGTGAGTGAGTGATTAGGCCTATGGAATTTAATGTCTCTGGGGGAATCTTTCACCCATTTGCAACAAAGGGTCATCTTTCACCCATTTGCAACAAAGGGGCATATTTCACCCATTTGCAACAAAGGGGCAACTTTAAAAGGGGCATATTTCACCCATTTGCAACAAAGGGGCATAGTTCACCCATTTGCAACAAAGGGGCATCTTTCACCCATTTGTAACAAAGGGGCATCTTTCACCAATTTGCAACAAAGAGGCATCTTTCACCCATTTGCAACAAAGGGGCATCGTTCACCCATTTTCAACAAAGGGGCATCTTTCACCCATTTGCAACAAAGGGGCATCTTTCACCCATTTGCAACAAAGGGGCATATATAGATTCAGGGGTGAAATGCAGTGCAGGCCCATATGGGGAATTACATGTCATGGCCATGAATTTTGAGAACACAACTTTGAGTTGAGCATTAAATCGCTCTGGCCCTGGAAACCGATCAGGTTTAGCTTTTTGAAGATATACTGATTGTAAAATCTTAAACAACACCAATTGTTTGCAATAGCTGTATATTTTAGTTTGGTGAACTGAGACTATATTCTCGAGACTATATTCTTGAACCAAACAAAACGGCTAGCGACACTGTGCGTGTGAGGAAGCAGAGGTCAGAGGTCAAACTGTCATGATTCTATATATGGGATGATGACGTGAACGCCGGGGTGGGGTATATTCCCCAGACCGGGACCTGCGGAAACGGACACTGACTTGTGGTCTATACCCCGGACCCGGACCAAATTCCCAGCAATCTGAGTGGCACTTGTGGTTAGGGTTAGACAAAATATTTTAGTAATAATTTTGGTCACGTGAGCCAATCAGATTTCTGAAAATCCTGGTCTAGTGAATCAACTGCAAGAATGGGTCCAGGTCCGTATTCTGGGTCCGGGTCCGAGGAATAGATCTCACCGAAAGCGGGTTCTAGCACTTCTACATCTTGTAAAGGGACTTACTTTTCTTAGCCAGAGTGTTTAAAATGTCAAACACCCGACACGTCACCTGTCGTGACCCTCGGAACACGTGCAGTGTTGCCATGACGATGTGGAGGTACTTACGTACAAATGCCTCTGCGATGTCCTCGTCTTGAAATAGTAACGAGCCAGTTCATGTGAACGCTCAACATGTGAATGCTTGACATTTTTACATGTGAATAGCTGACTTTTTTTTACATGTGAATGCTTGACTTTTTTTACATGTGAATGCTTGACTTTTTTTTACATGTGAATGCTTGACTTTTTTTACATGTGAATACTTGACTATTTCTTTTACACGTCTTGACCTTTATACATGTAAGAGGTTACCCTAAAGTTCACATTTGGGGAATTTAATTTCCCAAAAACACAGTAATATTTTAGCAGCTATTCTGGATAGTTGCACTATATTAATGTATATAATAAAGATTATTATTACTGGTATCATAAATTAAAAAAACCCACTGCCAATTAACTAAATGTGTTCTCAAACTCAAAGAAGTACAATGATTATCCAATTTTAAAAATCTTTAGTATTTTGTTGTGTACAATATTCATGTCTTCATATCAATATTCTGTTCTTTAGATCATGACCGTAGGGAAACATGCTTTCACCGGATATCAAAACAATAATTTGATCTCAAACAAAAGTTGATCTTCTTGTGAGCATTTTGACTAAAGTTGCAATTAATTATTTTTGTGGACGACCTTAAACAAAAAGTACAGCCTTTTAAAAATAGTGTTGCCAAGCCATTTTGTAACATTGCAATAATTTTGGAAATTGAATCCCTATCAATGATAAAATTGTAACTCAATTTATAAAATATTTCGTAATATCTGGATTAAATACACAAAACACCAACCTTCCTGTAGGATATATCGAAGACACGTGAGTGCGTGTATCTGAATTTCTGCGTCGTCATGGAAACTGGAAATGGCTCGGAACAAGTAGTCAAGGACGTCGTTCAAGGAATTCGTGGATGTCAGGTCGACACGTATATATCCTGAAAAGTGAAAGGTATCACAGCTCATCAGTTTCGGACAGGAGGATCCTGCAACATCCGTAGCACTAATGTTGCAGTAAACCTGCAAGCACTGGCTGGTACTGACAGTGAGTAATTATAGAGTTTAATGTCGCTGCGGGAATCTTTCACCCATTTGCGATGATGGTATACTGACAGACCAAGAACGATAACTGCATTGCTACTGTACAGACAGTGCATCCTATCAATATCGCGTAAGAAAGGTAACTTTCGCAAACATTGATGCTAGACTCCTGGAATGGGATTTGAACCCAGGGTCTTTGGCTCCGGAGTCCAATGTTCTAGCATTGTGCTACCACCCACCATTCTCTATTATTAGCATGATTTTAAAATACAGAGTTATTGCACACATACTTGAGCCAAACAGACATCCCAGAAGCTTCATTCCACATCGATGTATCGGTACGTGCGAGATATTCTCACTGAGGACATTGAGAACATGTCTGAAATATATTAATATAGAACATTAAATTAAAATAATAATAATAATAATAATAATAAGAATAATAATAATAACAACAATAATATTAATATCAAAGTTCAGATTGTGAAACAATCACATTTCAATTAAATATTGTATTTGAATTTTAGGACATTAAAAATATGATACATACCGTAATTATAATTTTTACATTTTTACATCTGATATTACACATGGTTACAGACCTGTGGAGGTTTTCTTCCTTTAGGATTTTCTCCAGCGCCAAACTCTCGTCAATAAACAGGCAGAGTACCTCCATACCAACCTGTGGAGGAGACGGTGGGTTATCTGGGTTATCTTGGGTTATTTTAGGGTATCTTGGGTTATTGGGTTATGTTAGGAGACGATGGGTTATCTCAGGTCATTAGTAATACCTCAGTTTATCTCATGTATCTCGAGTTATCCCAGGTTATTCCAGTTCTCGGGTTACTATTTTGTTATCAATGTTATCTTTGGATACTTGTGACATCTTGTACGTGTTATCTCAGGCTAACATAGGATATCTCATGTACTCTGGATATCTCCTATTTGTGGTTATTTCTGGTTACCATATCCCATTTTATCTCAGGCTATTTCTGGTTACCATATCTCATTTTATCTCAGGGTATTTCTGGTTACCATATCTCATTTTATCTCAGGTTATTTCTGGTTATCTCAGGATGACGACTGTATAATCTATATTGGCTCCATGTGAAGTTGGATTACATCACAGAGACGACGCGAGTTCACTGGATGGGATTCAAACCCTGAATACCTGCTCTGTCCAACACTGAACCCACACACCCGTCTGGATCTGGGCATATAGGCGCTGCAAGTGGGTCGAATTCTATTTATAGACGTACCCAGTTTACTGATTTTGGTGATAAGCGTGTAGGT
>JAVCKZ010072977.1:0-13589 GCA_034780755.1 Lepetodrilus elevatus
GCATAGACTTCTGTTAGCTTATCACCGGAATTCCTAGTTTTAAATGAAACTCTTCGACCCACTTGCAGCCGCTATTGTTGATTTACCAGACAACAAGTTCAGATTAATGTTTTGGAGCACTAGATATTTTTAAATTCAGGGTTCGGAGCTGCTGTCAAGATTTTTTCATTCATAACATACTCATAACACAGCTTAGGGCAGTAGGAAACCTGCAACAATTGTAGCGCTTAATGTTGCAGTAAATCTGCAAGCATCAGCTGGTACCGACAGATCAAGGACGATATCTGCATTGCCACTCTAAAGTTAGCGCATCCTATCAATATCATGTTAGAAAGGTAACATTCGCAATCATATATGCCAGGCTCTAGGGACTGGCTTTGAACCTGGGGCGTTTGGCTCTGAAGCATGTATCAACTGTCGTATCTCATATGCTATATATAATAATGGAGCTCGTCAACCTACTGAAAGTCAGAATTTTATATTTATTCCGCAAAATTATGAACCCTTTAACATTCAAAAATAGCTGTAGCAAGAAATAGTTATTCTACATTTTAATAATTCAGTAAATAATTTCAAAGCCACAGCGTGAATTCATGATATGATCATCAGGGGAAGTCACTCTCATACCTTAAGGGAGAGAACTCTTCTGGTCGTCGTGACGATGGTCCAGGCAATGGTTGCCCCGGCTAGGTAGTACACGGGATACAGGGGGGAGTGGAGACGCTGGGGCGTCACGCTGGCGTACAGAGTGCCGCCTAGATTCGGAACCGCTGGGAGTGCTGTAACAAAGTTAATTGTCTCTAAATAGTCATTCTGAGTACAGTCTGCCAAGTACGAATAATGAATAACATTGATTAAGAAAATAATGTAAAATGTAACCATGGTAAGGGTTTAGTATAATAAAATATGCGGATTATTATTATTGTTATTTACTTTAAACCCCAATTAAAATAAAATATAGTTTAATTTAAAAAATATTATTTATTAAATCTTACTGAGGTATCCCTTCTTCGTAGGACAGGTCTTCACATACAATTCACAGCAGGCGTTAGTCGTCGGCACGGGCATCTCGGCGAAGATGACGCACTGAGTCAACTGCTTGTCGTAGGTGAAGGCCACGCATGTGGTGCTGGTAATGCACTGCTGTCGACAGCTGGTTAAAGTCAGCCTCCCTCGCGAGTCGCGCCGTACGTCCGTGTCCTGCGATTCCCGCGTGTACGGCAAAGAACGCAGGCCACATTTAAAATCTGAAATTGTAAAATAAACTTAAGAATTGCAGCAAAATGTCAGCAAAATGTTATGATGCATGGAACAGTAGATTTTCAAATAGTTCAAATAATTGTTTTTAAATAGCATGACACCTTTCAAAGTTTTACCAATTTAAAAATCAAATCAAATCAACAAAATAAATAAAATACATTTTCTAATTAAAAAATAAAAATAATCCAGTTTTTCAAGAAAGATCAATCAATGACCTAAAAGTCACATGACATAGTCAGGACATTTTAGATAAAATACCATAGTAATATTTCATGACTATGTCATGTGACTTTTGGGTCATGTGATTGTTTGCGTCATGTGACTCTCTGTCACGTGCAACTGACCTGAACTCCACGTAAATCGGAAGCCGCTTTTCTGCTGTGCAAAGTCGGAGTTGAATCTGATGATGATGTAGTTGTTGTTACTGAGGATGAAGCCAGTGTCCTTGACCCCCGTCCCTGACAGTCGAGACAGCAGGGAACTCTGGGACAGGGTACGACCTCCGACCCAGACCTCCACAAAGTCGATGTCCTCTTCTGTGTTCAGCTCTATGAACTGCGGGAGATATAGAGGAAAATAAACTCACTTCCATGTCATACAATTTTTATGAAACTTTCCTGTCCAATGGTCAATGACCCTCTTATCATTACGATCATTTCGAATACCATAACCTCCCTCGCTCCGAAGTATGGCCAGAGATTTCAAAATAAAACTTTAAAAAAAATGTAAAACATTTCCAAAACCGAGACTTACAGAAACTTGGATCCTGGATCCGACGGGTCCTTCTATTACCCACTGACACGTGCTACTCTTCTCGTAGACAGTGGTCCTGGATGGATGAGTTACCTCCCCTTCTCGCCCTATCGTATAATGGAAGCACTTGGAAGCTAGAATTTTAAAAGAAGAGAAGGATACATGAATATTAGAATGACAACTTTGAATAAGATCATTATATAACTAGACTGTCTAAAAGTAAAACTACAATTTTGTATTGCAATCACTATAAATAAATAAACCATTGACCGTTACATCATTAGCATATATGCATATCGCTGTAGTGAAAATATTACTTTTTAGTTTTATTATTTTCACTAAAAAAAATGTATATTTTACTACATTTATTACAAAATACATGATCGTTATTAATTCAAAATAGCTGGTGATCATTATTTTTTATGCAAAGTAAAAAGAGTATTTATCATAATTGATTAACGACAACATGCATATAACGATCATAATTTTTTTCGAACACTCACTGCAATCTCTCTCGTCTGAGTAGTCTCCACAATTGTTATATCCGTCACACTCGCGGACTCTGGAAATACACTGTCCGGAATCACACCGGAATGAACCTGGAACCGGAACATTGTAAATTCAGAACAACATAGGCATGTTAAGTACAAATCTTCATCTGTTATTGAGTGAAATTATCATCAACAATTATCTACAATATTGTAATCAATACTAATTATCTTTCATTTAATATGTATGTGAGAGTAAACAGCAGCCTTGAAATGTTCTTGTATAATTGGACATCAATAAACATGTTCTTGTAAACAAAGGGTCTTGTTCAGGTTAGCATAAATCAATGCTTGAATATTAATTATAGCTGAATGTTAAGTGAAAGAAAAAGGGTTAACATTAATAGTTATTAACCCTCTTTTCTTGATTAAAACATTGCTGAGATATTAAATAGTATTCCAAATATAATAATTAATATATATGTAGAATTTAGATAGCTAAATTATTAATTTGCATTTTATTTTGTTAACAAATTATTAATTTGCATCTTTATATTTTGTTAGGCCTTGTGCACAATCAGGTGTACCATGTGTGTTGCACTTTAGTTCATTTTTCAAAGTCCTGTTATTGTCAACATTTATTTTTATATTTTAATATCAGAAAAGTATTGTATTAAGGAAGATGAGAAGTATATTATCGACAATCATGGAACAAATTTTTCCAGCCGAGAGGCTTACCTTCTGGACACGGCAGTGCCTGACATACAAAGGGCACGAGAGTCTTGCACGTCCCCATGTACAGCCGCCACTGACCATCGGTCAATTCCAGATACGTGCAGTCCCCCGCCTTGACCCGCGGCTCGCCCCTCCCCCACACCCCCACGTCCACGGTCACCTCATGTCCATCACTCCAGTAGACTGACACGTCACTGGCCGAGGCGTGGGCGATACGGTTGTAGTCTAGATGGGTGGAGGAATATAGAGATTAATATTGCAAGAAAATGAATGTAACGTCAATATCACTTGTAATTTCTTGTGAAGATCAATGAGGAAATATTGCTCCAAATGTTGTTACTATTTTGTACATTAAAGTTATTATTTATGTGTTATGGTACTTTAATTAAAATTAATTGTACTAGAGTCTATTTGCTTTTAGCTACACATAATTTGTCTAATAATTTCCCGACAAATACAGATATTAATATATAAATAAATTACTACATACATGAATTACTTCATGATCATGTTTTTATTACCAGCTGATTACGTATACAATGACTCGAGTTAGTTGGCTAGTTCCGAACCACGTTTCCCCACTGAACCACGTTTCCCCACTGCAAGCGAAGCGAATATGTAAATGCCAGCTGTTCTTTTAATCGTAGGTGATGTATCAATTAATACATTGATAGTTACAGGTTGTAACTGATTCTAATTGTAATTGATTTATTTATTGATCCGAATTAAACAAGATTCGGAACTAGCCAACTCACCAATAGGGAAAATAGATACATTAGCAAATAGAGAAATGTGTCAAAAGTCTAACACTGTTAGTAACAGTGTTAATAACTAGCTGGTAACAGTAATCACAGCTGGTTATAAGCCGGGTGGGACACACGGGTCTACAACTGTGAATGATGCAATTCTATGATCGGTGATTTCCGAATGACAAATTCCTCAAAACGTCGCTACAAGAAATTTTAAACCATATTTCAGTATTTTATTGTAACCCTACAAACCTTGCAAGTGTTAAACACGTAATAATATCTAAGATTGTGCGGTTATTCACCTTGAAACATCGTCTGTCAAACACGTGAGTTGAAGAGGAAAACAACTCTTCTCTCAATGAAGGAAATAATGTTATCGGGGGCCCTATTTGGGTTGCAGAATGTTTCCAGGGATGCTTTTCACGAAACGTAAATAATGGTTTTATAACATGCCTCTTATCAAAACAAGCCTGGGGTATAATTTTGTTAATGCTTTCTTGATATATTATACGATGTGATACCGGTATATTGATATTTTAATTTTGTTTATAGATGATTGGCTAGTATTTACAAAATGAAGCAGTTTCTAAAGGCCAACAGATGCCAATAATTTTAATACATTATGCGATTGTTACTCTCTCAAATGTGACTGCTATATTCTCCATTTACAATACTAGTATACAGATATATGTATCATGTGTATAATATAGAAAGAATACTGTGAATGTACACCATTTAAATGGTACTAACTTTACCAATAAATGAGTAAATCTGCAACCAGTAGGCCTCTCGGCAAGATCCCAAGGTAGCTGGTACACATTCATCAAGAGGTGTTCTTATAGAATAAACAATCCTACTGCTTTGACTTTTGTTGTTTGTAGTAATGTCTGGCTTTCAGCGTTATCACATAACACCAGAATGTACAGTAATGTTTCCGCATCCACGGCTGATACTGTTGAACCAATGATCAAAGCTGTAATTAAATCCCAATGATCCTGTACAAAACAAATAAATAAATACTGCATTCATGGCAGTGGTGGATTCAACGAGGGAGCAGGCTGGTCGTACCCCCCACCCCTCAATTATTATTTTTTAATTTATGTTTTATTACCTTTTGAATTGACATTATTTTCTTTAATTTTAATATATTAGAAAATACTGTTTGAAGCCATTCAAAATTGGACCCCCAAAATTATGAATCATTTTATGTACAATTTCACACTCAAGCTCAAAATATATATGGAGATTCATAAACAAAACTGAAATAAGCATGACATCGTACTCAAGAAAGTTTCATAATCTCGGACCCGGCAGAAAGAACAAACACTGAATATATTTCTAGTCGTCTTCTTGTTGAATTGGGGTTTAGAGTCGCTTTCTAGATTCTTTCACTAATATCACGACTTGTCAGTTTAGGGCAGAAGGAAACCTGCAACGTCGGTAGCTCTGAATGTTGCAGTAAACAGCCGGTACTGACAGATCAAGGGTAATATCTGCATTGTCACTCTACAGTGAGCGCAGCCTATCACTCTACAGTGAGCGCAGCCTATCAATATCGTGTCATAAATGTAACCTTTGCAAACATTGATGCACCGGGGCATGATTTGAACTCGGGACCTTTGGCTCCGAAATCCAAACGTCCTACCACGCCCATCTATTTTAGTAACCATTAGTAAAAGTTGTGCTTCACATGCATTCCTGGATCCACGCCAGTATAGTAGCCAGCCAACTGTTAATACCAGAACTATAACAGTTGTCATAATTCTTACTGGTATTCCATTTCCGAATACGACCATTTCAGTCAACATTCTTTATTGACTGGCGATCTAAGCTGTAAGCCGGCAGGACAAACTCCAACAAAGTTAAACTGAAAAGGATTTTTATTTTACAGCAAATTAATAGGCCATTATTCAATCTCTAATCAAGCACGTCTTGCATCTGAGAAAACATGCATACATACATGTACATGATACACACTATATACACAGTCCACGCCGCGTAAACAATCTGTTAGTATTCACATGTTTTGAATTTATATGGACCTGCGTCACTGATCCAATGTGAATGTTTTGACCTCCAAGTTATTAAAGCTAGTATATATGCATTACATGCAAATGCTAGCACTGTAAAACATATTGCTATTGTTAAGTGTATTTTCGCTTTTTTTAAAACACATTTAAAGCTTAGGAATAGTTATTGGAGCTACAAACATCCAGTGGTATAGTCAGTTACACAGCAGTGTGCAAGTAGCGGCGTCATGTTATTGGAAATGTGACTGAAATTGAGCACAACCTGTGAAATAACATTACAAATTCCATAATCTGGGTATCCTTTCACAAAACTCTCTTATCCACATAGACTATAACACTCTTTGCTGATAGCTAATACACTGCAAAGAGAGTGCTATGGTCTCTTAGCGGATAAGAGAGCTTTGTGAAAGGATACCCTCGGCCAGTATTCTCGAAACTTCTTATCTAAGAATTTATTAGTGAGAAAGATTTCTTCAAAAATTAACATACCGGTAAACAAAAAACCAGTTAGACGATTTCTTAGGACTTACAATGTATCGAGAATACAGGCCCAGGACTACATTTCACGACAGGGTCGTACTGTAGTCTGGGCGTATTACTACACCAGGAAACGACGAAAAGAAAACTAATTTACGCCAGCACTACAAGGACGAGCAGTACACAGCAGTTGGTGCCAGTTGGTGCAGTTGGCGAATGCCACGCCCAGACTCTGGAACTGCTCGTCACTCAAGGGAAATGTTCCTAAACCAATCTCAGAGATATCCAAGTTCAAACGGTTTGTCCATTAAGGCGACCTGTGACTTGCGACATATAGATAAGCCGTAATAATTTTAATCAGACTAACTTAACGAACCTTCCGACATTATATTTGTACCATAATCTGTTCAATCTGTTCAAAGAATCCTCCATAGAAGCTATCCACAAATACCAAGAAATGTTCTTGAAAATGTTCTTGAAAAACCTTTAGGATATCAGCGGAAAACATGATTTGACACAAGACCAACGTAGAAGGACACACGCTTACACTTGCCATCTTTGCGAACATTTTCTCTCTACCCTTAAACACTACCAGTAGATATTAATATATTGTAGCCCTATGAAAGTAATTTTGTGAGCTTATATTATTCTCTTCTTTGTACCACGATATGTCATTACAGTCAATGATCTTCATGCTATACAAATAGAAAATCCACCTCATGTGTTGATGAATATTGCTAATTATGGTGACAAATGTGGTATTGCAAATACCAGACCAGATCTGCGAACACAATTCAAACTTTCTTTTACACTGCGCTAAACTAACATTTACAACTTGTACAAAAACAGATAATTAGATTTGTTAACACGCACTCAATACATTTACTAACCTATAATTACACTAAATTCTATACTCCTAAACTATCATATCCATTTACATATATTGATAAATATTTTAAACTTCACAGACTTGACAAAGCGAGTTATGTATCAACATTCTGAAAATAGACAATTCAGCTATCACAGTTAAAGTGCAATAAACCGCAATATACACAAGATAGTAATAACGCCTTTCTATGCCATCTTTACAATGAACAATTATCAAATTCAATGTAGAACAGAATATGGCAAAATTGTATAGGATCACTTTTATATTAATTGCTCATTATATCTGCTACCAGGTTATACTCAAATATACGAATACATTTAAATACAAGCTATGATAAGAATGCTTCAGTCATAATATTTTATAACACAATATATTGACCAAAATGGCAACCCCAGATATCTTGTGACCATGCAGCAATGACTCAAAGATAACAAAATAAAATGTTTACATCCTGAATATATATGTGTAGTACTCTGCAAATGTTCTCTTCTAGAACAGGACATTTCCATTTTTAGTTTGTACTGACAATATTGTATATGTACACAGTGTGAATAAATGCAAAATTGTCACAATTTGTGATAGGATTAATTCAAGAAAGAGACATGCTGCCCCATTTAAATTATATATCTACGTAGGTATTTGATGCCAACTCCAGATAAATAATTATAGCAAATCTTCCAATGTTTCCATACACCTCAGTTAACTAACCAACCATTAAAAATGGTTTAGTCTGTTTTACAAATAAAGAAACACAAACTTCCTATTGAAGAATACAATACTGATGATTACAAACAAGTCCTGGAAAATACTGGACAAAATAACCACAGGTAAATGTCAAATTGGGATATTTGTGTGTGTACAAGTTTACTTACTTTAGTAATTAAAAATGTCCCAAGTTTCCTTACTTTAGCATGTTTAGAATTAACACTTGCATTTATTGAAACCATGCAAGCTTGTTCAACAGGTAGAAACTCATTTCACTCTGGCATAAACGGGTAGAAGCTCACTTCGAAACAAACTACATCACGTAGGGAGAACTGAATTCGGGTATATAATACAATTTAGAAAAGAAAATGGGCTGCAACGCTTAGGAAATAACACACGTAACAATGTCAATGAGCTAATAATAGAATTAATATGATGTGAAAACAACTCGGAACTGAAAGCTGATCTACTCAACATTTTTCATGAAAAATACGAAATACGCATGGTTTCTACACGATTTATTGTGTCGATTTCTCTAAATACATTACGTTGAATGTAATGTACCCAATTTATAATAATTTGCATGATCACCTAAAGTAATAAGATGGCCACCAATGATGGCAACGGAAAATCTTACCATCGCCATTACCTATAGAAATTAACATGTGCATTCACAAATATGTAAAATTGATGAAAAGAAAACAGTGAACATATCGACACCAAGAATACAATGACAGAAACAAACATTATAGAGGAAATATATAATGTTAACGCGACGTTAAACATTAATTCAATCAATCAATATAGAGGAAATATCAAAGAACAGAACATTATTTGATAAAGAAAAAGGAAAAGTGGAAGAAATTCAATCGAGGTCAAAATATTACTACGAAGACTTTGTGGTAACCGTCAATCACAAAACGCCATACAACATCCAAACAATTTTCAAGTCCATACAGAAACAAAAAGCGTATGTAGAATGACAGAGAGTTATCTAGCAATAGTGGCCACTACTAGCCGGCAATTTGGGAGGAAATAAAGCCACAATTTGTTTCATGACATCATATATATTAGTTTAGGATATTAGTTTTAAAAATATAAATACAACAAAACCATCTATCTCCTTACGTTTCGTCCATGAATTATGGACCTCTTCCTAATTAGTTTACAATTCCTTATTAGTTTAGGATAATAGCATAACAAGAAAAAATATATTAAAGGGACTCGTACACCAAAGTTTTAGAGCTGGTGATCCTGTACCACATAGTGTGATTGATTCCTTCCAATGTTGACCTGCTATCCATAACTATGCTCATTTTTCGGGTTTGTTTACATAACACTGACTGGTGAACAGGACGATACAATGTTGACATGTGACATCAACAATGTTGACATCCACGTTGCGCCATGCGTGAGAAACCCGTGAAATCCGTGCAGAGACCTGTTACGAGTACGCAGTGTGCGAGAAACTCGTGCAATCCGTGCAGAGAAACCCGTGTTGAGAAGCCCTCAACAATTTCAAAACAAACGATTGTTTATATTCGCCAAGTACAACAGCGTATTTCTATGGGTTTACATGACATTTCATGCCTGAAAGTTTGTATTCTTGCTAATATTGCTCTATATATTATATATGACCAATAATAAAAATGGGCATAGGTGAAATCTCCCAAGTGTACGAGTCCTTTTAACATGACCAATGATCAAACATTGGTGGAAAAAACAATTACGAAAATAAACAAAACAAAAACCTACAAAAGAGTAAAACAATCATAAAGAAATAACATTTAAATAATATAGCAGTAATTTCAATAAACAAGTATCTTTTCAACATCAAATTTAAATTCTAAATAACAAATGGCTTTGTTACAAAGACATTGCCAGAGTGACAGACAGTATGGCGACCAAATGTGGTACTAGATGCTAGATAACTCCATGCTGTCATTCCTTATCTACCATATCACTCGTACCCGGGTTTTCATTCCAGTGTCCGACCACCGTCTACACGGTCTGAAACCAGAGTACACTGACAGGCTTTTAACATCAACAGATTAAGATTGTCAGGAAGCGAGGATGTGGAACTGCATAAACTGTTAATGAACTACTGTGCATCTCAGGATACAACATTGGGCGTATCGGTCTTTTCCGATACATCAGTCCCTGTAATTTCTTTCACGTCTTGTGCCACGTCTTCTTTTGAGCGTCCATTTTCTGTCGAATCCGTAGCTTCAGTCTTCACTTCCTCCACGGACATCGTCGGCTTGAACTCTAGATCTTTACGCACACAGAACTCCTGAACACGAGGTTTCCTCGCCTCGACGTCAACGGGTTGAATCGATTTGACCACTTCTACCTTCGCGCCTTCCGTCGAGACTTGTCCGACATCTTTCACAGAGACCTTAGACAGGTCTTCGGCTAAATTTATGCTGGTCAAGTCTGACTTGCTCAATGAAACTCCGTCGGATAAAGGCTCATCGCCGTGATTTGAATTTTGGTTAACAGTTTTATCAAGAGTCGAGTCTACTGCGGGTAATGCGTCTGTAGTTTCGTCGACGTCGTAGAATTCCTCGGCATTTTCACTGTGATTCAAATCTTCATCGCTTTTCTCTCCACCTCCAAGTCGGGATTCTTCCCCAGTGATTGTGTCACATTCAATTCTAGATTGTCCATCAATGGCAACATCACTTATAATCTTAACATGGTCACCAGTGCCATCGACACTTTCAAGTCTAGAATCTACAACAATACTTTTCTCATCTTCAATTCTAGAATATGCACCAATATTTGTGTAATTTTCAATTCTAGAATCTAAACAAACATCTTTTTCATCTTCAATTTTATAATCTAAATCAATATTCTTGTCATCTTCAATTCTAGAATTTGCAACAATATTTTTGTCCTCTTCATTTCTAGAATCTACATCATGTTTGTCATCTTCAATTCTAGAACCTACACCAATATTCTTGTCATCGTCAATTCTAGAATCTACAACATTTATTTCATCTTCAGTTCTTGAATTTAAAGCGACATCTTTGTCATCTATTATTCTAGTATCGACACCAATATTCTTGTCATCTTCAGTTCTTGAATCCATACCAATATTCTTGTAACCATCAACATTATTGTCATCTTCAATTCTAGAATGCTCACCAACACAATCATCACCTTCAATTCTAGCTTCTTCATTAACGTCGCCGTCTTCAGGAGTGTTTCTACTCCCAGCGTCGTCGCCGTCGACAATGAACTCGCCACTTTCAAGCCTAGAATCCTCACCAATGTCGTCGCCGCCTTCAAACTGTAAACTGTCACCCGACTGCACAGTGGAATCAATTTCTATGTTTTCGCTTGTGTTGTCGTTCCCGGCCACAGATCTGCTCTCAGGGGGAGGTAACTCTTCCTCCTGCACATCTGTTGATTGCTGGCTGTCGGACATGCTGGCTGTGTTGTCGGGTTCCGCGTGTTGAGAGACGGCGTTGGCTTTATTAGACTTGGCAGGACGACTTGCCCGCGGTACATCAGGAAGTGTCCTAGTTGTCCTCTTCTGATCCTGCAACATTGAATTGAAATACAAATCATGTCATCGACCAAGGGCACTATTTCAACATTTCTTACCAATATACGGTTTTACAGAAAGGGAGATGGCATGAATGGACACATTTTTTTTATACGAATTTTAGAGTTGCTTTAAATATTCTTTCACTTATATCAAGGCTGAAGATTATTGAAGCTCGACATTTATACAGGGCTTGTAAGCTCAATTCATCAACAGTTATTACCCTCTGATGAACCACACAATTCCTTAGAATGTTGGCAACCTCAAATACATTTTCGCATGATATTGGAATTAGCTTAACCCTCTCCCTGCTGCAGGAAACCGAAGATGCCCTATAGAGCAGTGACTGTTCAATCCAGCAGGGAGAGGGTTAAACCAATTCTGCAATGTTTACTGATAATTTTGGCAAGCATGTTTGAGCGCTACCATACATACCGTCGGATGTACAATCGGTATGGCCGCCTTCGTCCTCTTCTGTGGCGACCTCATGGAACTAGGCTGCTGCAGTTCTGGCGGGTAGTAGGTGGTTCCGCCGCGGAACAGCTCCTGCCCAGAACTGTTCTGCGGAGGCGGAGCGGCTGCAGCAGGAGCTGGCGGGGCTGGAGCCTGAAGCAAACACATCTGTCAGGCATTGCCGAACACTTATATTGCTGGTCAGATACTGGTGATGTCGGAATAATAGTTCTACAGAGCGAATGCTATTTTTTTCCTTCTTTTTGTTCACATATTTGATATAAAATAAAGTTTCTTCTACTACAAGCTGTTAACAAACTACTTTTTCAAGCCTTGAGTAATACAAATTTCTAAAGAAAGTGAATACAATAATATTGATCCCCACCGTCAAAGGGTATTTTTAACAAAAGGCATTTAAAGCCATTTTCAAGGTATATGTCAGCTGGTCAGTTTGCAGCAGGAGAAAAGCTGTGGCTGTGAATCTTTCACCCATACACAACGATAGCTAGGACTGACAACTTGCACTACAAATTCAGACTGTATTGGAAAGGAAAGATAACTCCTGCAGACACTGACACCGTCCCTGTGGTAGATTCAATCTGGGGACTCTTTCCTCACAACTTACCACTGCTCTACCAACCTGGCTATCATTTCTCGAAGCTCTCATATCTACTACGAGACCATAAGGACTCTCGTAGTGCACTTACAAGAGCACTATTGTCTCATAGTGGATACGAGAGCTCCGAGAAACGATGCCCAGCTGTTCATAAAAGAAGACAAGTATTCTGGTAAAATGAAAACTGAAAAGCATCACAGCGTTCGGCTAACCTGTTGAGGCGGAGGAGGAGGTGGAGGCGATGGGAATCCGATGTAAGGAGGCGCTCCGTACACCATCCCGGTCACGCCCGGCACTCCTTGTACACCCGGTACCCCGGCACCCAGGAACTGAGGCTGGATGATGGCCGAGGGAGCAGCCATTGTCACGGCGGGGGCTGTCCTGGGGGCGTACATACGGGGCGGGGGGTTTGGCAGGCCAGCGGTGGACACTGAAATAAACACAACACAGAGGTTAAGTATGAATGAAACTGAGGACACTGAGTGGCAGGGAGATGCTTTATTTTCTAGCAATAGAAAAAAAGCATTTTCATTTAAAGGCATAATATCAGTTGATAGGCCTGAATAATGGACAAAAAAAATTCAATCTGAGATTAATTACGCTTGATTTATCCACCTGAAAGTTGTTATTTAGTGATGTACTTGATCCCCAACACTCGATAGTTACAAACAAAAATCATAGTTTACATGTATATGAAATAGGGGAACGTTCCGCTATATATCTTGTTTTTTAAGCATTAAGTCATCTATGAAGGAATTCTAAGAAAGTCTAGTCGTTTCACTTTGAATTCTAAGAAAAAACGGCCGTTTCACTTTGAATTCTTAGAAATGTATTCGTACCACTTAGAGTTATGTCCCTTTGCATGTATATGAATAACAGCA